>MU786988.1:69044-84132 GCA_026770625.1 Nicotiana glauca | reverse complement strand
AAAAAATAAAATTATGAAATCTTGAAATATTTATAAATTACATCACAATAAGTATATTTATATATTAAATATATCTATAATTTCTATATATGCAATGTCGGGTTGGTTTGGTTTCGGTTTGACTTTCTTTAGTTAAAACCAAACCAAACCAATTATGGTCGGATTTTTTTTCCAACACCAAACCAAATCAAACCAACCCATAGTGAGGTTTTTTTTTCTCGGTTTGACTCGGATTATCGGGTTGGTGCGATTTATCGGTTTTCTTTATACACCCCTAACTGAAGCAGAGTCCATTGCCGCTGCAGAAACTGGCAAGGAGATGATATGGCTCAGTCAGTTTCTTCGAGAGCTGGAATTGCATCAAAAGGAGTATGTTGTCTATTGTGACAGTCAAAGTGCAATAGACTTGAGCAAGAATTCCATGTACCATGCAAGGACAAAGCATATATATGTGAGATATCATTGGATTCGTGAGCAGGTGGAGAACAAATCTTTACAGGTCAAAAAGATTCACACAAGTGAAAATCCTGCGGATATGATAACCAAGGTAGTACCAAGAGACAAATTCGAGCTTTGCAAAGAACTTATCGCCATGCGCTCAAACTAGAATCTCCGGTGCTACCTCCTTCAGGTGAAAGGGACAGGAGGGGGATATTTGTGGGGTCCATCCCCATTATTTAAGGAAGATTTTTCTTCCTTGATTGATTCCTTTTTTTAAAAGTTGGCTGCCTGCAGCAGCCCATGTTTTTTTATCTTCTGCACTTGTCAAATTTGGCAGGCATGCAGATGAAAACTGTCAAACGTGGTAGGCGATGTTTTGCCTATAAAATGAGAGCTTCGACTCTTATTTTTTACAACACCAACAAAAGAGAGAAAGAAAGAGTGAAGTTTCACAGACAGTGTATAAAAAAATAGTCTGTGAGAAAAATAGAGAGTGCGTGATATTGTAGTGAGGTGGGAATTTCAAAAGATGGTTATTTCTTTTGAGTGTTGTAGTGGTCTTTGGAGTATTTTACTCGAACCTATAAAGTATAAAATTCCTTACTATAGTGATATAAGTTGCTCCTCTCGGGGCCGTGGTTTTTTCCCTTATTAAAAGGGTTTCCACGTAAAAATCTTGCTGTCGTTGTTACTCTTTTATTCTTGTTAATTACCGTATCTCGGTGCTACGTTAGTATTCTGCTTTTAGTACCGTAAATATTATTTCCGTAGGGGTGTTTTTTCCCAACATTATATAAACTCGGGTGATGGAGCAGAGGAAAGGGAAAATGGTGAACGGATACTATACTACTGATGGATTTGAACCCTCTACCTCAAATGTGGAAGGCAGGGAGTTCGCCCCCTCAACTCTAACTTTAAATGATAGCTTAAATTTTTTTACACTAAGTGAATTTTAACCTATATATGAAAAAAATATTACTTATCATTTTTACAAGATTATTTAATTCTTAGCAAGAGATTTACGTTGTAATTACATGATAAGTAACATAATTGTGTAAATGTTTTTTTCATCACCAATGCATAGTTTTATATAACGTACTAGGCGTTTGAACATAAGAATTGTAAACTTCGAAAAAATTGTGAATTTTTTTTTCAAGTGAAACTTAGAGTTGTGTTTGGGCATAAATTTCAGTTTAGGTTGTTTTTGAAGTTTGTGAGTGATTTGAGTGAAAATTTTGAAAAACAGTTTTTTACAGTTTTTTAAATTTTCGAAAATTTCAAAAATGCATCTTCAAGTGAAATTGAAAACTTTATGAACAAATGCTGTTTTAAAAAAAAGTGAATTTTTTTTTGAAAAAATCTTCCATCAAATTTTATGTCGCACTTAAAATCATAAGTTATCCTTAAACAAATGAACTTTGCACTTAGAAATGTGGCCTAAAGGTTACTAAAGTGGGTGCTAACTAGGGTGTACAAAGAAAACCGACAAACCGTACCAACCCGATAATCCGAGTCAAACCGAGAAAAAAAACCGACTATGGGTTAATTTGATTTGGTTTGGTGTTGAAAAAAAAATCCGACCATAATTGGTTTGGTTTGGTTTTAACTAAAGAAAGTCAAACTGAAACTAAACCAACCCGACATTGCATATATAGAAATTATAAATATATTTAATATATAAATATACTTATTGTGATGTAATTTATAAATATTTCAAGATTTCATAATTTTATTTTTTGAGATATTATTTCAAGGTTGGACTTAGAACTTTTGAATGTTCCAACAAGTTTTATAGCCATTAACATTAGTAAATTAAATAGTACTAACAAAAGCCCAAACCAAAATTAAATCAATATTAATGCTAACAAAAGATATTTATTTCAATATTACGAACGAGAATGTATTGAATATCTATGTTTTGTTTTGCAATAATTTAGATAAAAATGCATAACCTATTTTTATTTTTTCTTTAGCATTTAGTCATGTATTTAATACTCCCTTATTTTAGCATGATTTAGTAATCTTAGATTATGTTTATTTTTATTATGGCTTTTTAATTAGCAATATTTATATTACATAATTTTATTATCTTTATTGTTGAATATTTTAGGATAATGCCATGACATATCATATTTTTGTATTATTTTCTTGAAAAATACTTTATATAGTTGTATCTTACTAGGACTAAAGAAATATTTTGAGTATAATTTATATGTTTTGTTCTACAAAAATTTTACGGGAAAAAAACCCGAAAAATTCGAAAACTCGAGAAAAATCGAGAGTGAAATACCCGAGTTTTATTGGTTTAGTTTGGTCTTTAGATTTAAAAATCTGACACAATTGGTTTGGTTTGATAATTGTAAAATCCGAACCAACCCGACCTATGCACACCCCGGTGCTAACCATGAAAGACCAGCTGAGTCCAAATTCCAGTAAAGACAAGTAATGCATAGGTATTCTTTCCATCGTCTTGATAGATCGAGCTACACGTGTTTTGGTGAGAAATATTAGGTATATCCTGAAATAATAAATTTACGCAAACTTGTGAAAACTGAAAATTGACATACTAATGTATGGAATACATACGTAGATATAGGGTTTCTTTTTGTATGAGTATGTAGGGTTTCTTTATGCCATCAAAAAAAGCACAAAAAATCAAGAGCAATGATAATGAATCTTGGTTGCAAATCTATATCTCTGTATCTCAGCTGAAGATATCATTATGATAGATTGAAAGGCAAGGGCCTATTTGACTTTTTGGCTGCTATATAAAAGCTTCTTGCCTTTTTCCTCTCTACTTTTGATATATAATTATTATTCCAACACCAACCACCCACAATTACTTATTTTCTCTTTCTTTCTTTTAGTTCCAAACAACCCTATAATATTGTTATGATCTCTTCAATTGCACACATTAATCTATGTTAACTTTGGTTTGCAAAAATGCCATCATATATTCATTGATGAAACAATTAACTTTCATTGAACAATAATGCTTTTTAGATAGTTTCAATAGCCTAATTAATTAGTTTAACATTGATGGGTCAATCAAGTTCATCTGATTGGCTCGTAAATATTCACTTTTTATTACTTTTTTATATTAATGTTATCATTGCAGCACTTGTGCTTATGAATTCCGTACTAGAAATAAATAATGATCATTTTATAGGTTTATATAAATGAATAAGGTAAGTTATATAAAAGAAACTTAGGTTTATATTCTAAATTCTAGATTAATTAAATAAGGCCGACAATTTCGTTCAGTAATTTTAATTCAGAATTTGTAAATATATTTTGGAGTATTACTAGACCAAAAAAATAAAAAAATATGGAGATGCACAAATATACCTCCTTTCTTTTACTACAACTGCTATTGCTATTACTATATCAAAATTGATGGGAATGGATATGATATTTTAGCCTTAATTAAAGGTCTAAGATTCGAACCTTAAATAGAAAAAAAAATTCTGTTAAAGAACACTTCTCCCCTTAATGGACCTTACACTATGTCAATTCAGATTAGCACACAGCCTAAGCCTAATGTAAATATCGAACACATATGAGAAACAAAAAACATGTAAAAACACATGAGATTTCTACTACTACTATATATAGAGGGAAAATAAATATATAAAAACAAGCAAACAAATGTTTGTGTCGGTAGCAAAATGTTGTAAGTATATATATACACACATTATCACTATATAAAAAATAAACTCGTATGAATATATAATATATTTTCAATCATCTTTATATATAATGGTGCGATCATAATGATCATATATATGTATGTCAGTTTATCTTATATTAATACCATCTTATATTTATTATTATGAATGTTTTTCTGAAAGCCAGATAGCAAGACACCTGCATTCATTTTTTTAGGTTTCTCAATATTGGGGTTCGATACTCGTGCTTTGAGTCCACTTCATTTGAATTTGCATGAAAAATTTTAACTAGTGTTTGGACATACATTTGATTAAAACTTAAAAAATAAGTTTTTAAAGATGAGATGAAAAATAATTTTTTAAAGTAGAAATTATGTTTGAACATACATTATACTTAAAAAATATTTGAAGTTTTGTGAGTAGAAAACTTTAAAATTTGAAAAACTATTCTAAAGCTCTATTCGGGACTTGAAGATTTTGTTTTCAAAAACTATTAAAAATGATTAAAATTTATAAACAAACAAATATTTGAAAAAAAAAATTGAAAAAAAAACTCTCAAAATTTATGACCAAACATGAGCTTAATTGAGACAAAATGCTGCTCGTTAAGGCTATTCCTATAAAGTTTAAATCCTAAAACCCTTGTTTTTTCTTTAATTACCATTTCCTTCGTTTATATGGCAACTCTGTTTTATTCACTACTATATAATAAAGATTTTGAAACTTAACTGGTTCATGACTTCATGTTAGTACTTAGTGGCTGAGATCATTTGCTCCATCCGTCGAATCATTCTCTTTCGCGATAAAAAAGGGGCCTAGTAACAAGAACAAGAACTGGAATTGTCTATTTCTTGGGACTTGAATTATTCTTTTGTATAACTTGGTAGGTTCACTTTTCTCGCAATTTCATCTTTATTGTATCTATACATAAAATTACACAAATAAACACAAATATAATGTTAATGTAGTTTATCATTAAATCAGCTAAATGTAAATATATAATTATAGCCACACATCATACATCCCTAATTGCCAATAACTTAATTTGCGTGCGTAGTCTCGGCGCGAAGCCGGAAAGTATATGTGAAAAATAATAAAAATTTGGCTTTAAAATGAATTAATTTGACTTCGGTCAATATTTTGGGTAAACGGAACCGGACCCATGATTTGATAGTACCAGAGTGTCCGTAGGAAATATGGGACTTGGGCGTATGCCCAGAATTGAATTCCGAAGTCCCAAGCCCGAGAAATAAATTTTTAAAGAAAATTATTTTCGGAAATTTTTATGAGATTTGGAAATGAATTGTGATTTAAACTTGATGGTATCGGACCCGTATTTTAGTTCCGGCGCCTGGTATAGGTCTTATATGTGATTTAAGATAAGTCTGTGAGATTTGGTAAGAAACGGACTTGAAACGACGTGAAACTATTGTTTTTGAGAAAAATTGGAAATTTGAAGTTCTTAAGGAAATTTCATGATTTTGATGCTAAATTTATAGTTGTTGATGTTATTTTTGTGATTTGAATGCACGAGCGAGTCCGTATGATATTTTTAGGTTGGTGTGCATGTTTGGTTGGGAGCTCCGAGGGCTTGGATGAGTTTTGGATAGACCACGGAGTGGGTTTTAGACTTGGAAAATTGCAGGTTTTTAGCTGGTGTGTTCAAGCCTGCAGGCTTCATTTTTGCGAAGTCTGGCTCACAAATGCGATATCGCAAATGCGAGGGCTATGTCGCAATAGCGAAAACAGCCCAAGCCAGACCATCTCGCAATTGCGAGGTTTTAAACGCAAATGCGATTTCCCCAGTTCAAGCCTTTAGTCGCAATTGCGACACAGTAGTCGCATTTCCCAACTCGCAAATGCGAGAGCCCCTTCGCAATTCCCAGCATAGCATAGGTCAGTGTTCGTAATTGCGAACTCCTGTTCGCATTTCCCATATCTGCGACCTCCAACTTTTATACTTAGCCGAAAATCAATCATTTTTCATATCTTTTCAAAACACAAACTCCCTTGGGCGAATTTTCAAGAACAAATCTTCTTCCAAATCGATTGCAAGTCAATTTTAACTCGTTTCCTTCAATCATTTACATCTTTTAACATGATTTCAACTCAAAGTCAATGATTTTCACGGGGAAATTGGGTATTTTGGTAGAACCTAGGTTTTTTTTAAAAAAAAAATAGGGATTTGGACCTCGATTCGAGATCCGATTTCAAAACAAATCATATATTTGAATTCGTGGGCGAATGGATAATCGGGTTTTGGTTCGAACCTCAGGTTTTGACCATGTAGGTCCGGGGGCAATTTTTGACCTTTTGGGTAAAACTATAGGAAACTCATTTTCATGCATTAGAATTGATTCATTTAGCATTTATTGATATAATTAAGTAACTTGTGGCTAGATACGAGCGAATTGATGGTGGAATCAAGGGGTAAAGCGATAATTGAGACGTGAATTATGTTTGTGGCATCGAGGTAAGTGTTTGTTCTAACATTAGCTTGAGGGATTAGGAGTCGAGTCCTATTTGCTATGTCGTAATTGTTGAGTGCGACGTATAGGCATGGTGACGAGTAAATATACGTTGGTGTCTAGCATGCCCGTGAGTCTCTTAATGTGATTTTTATGACTTCATTGTATTATTCATATCTTGGTGATGATTTTTATTTGTTGGGAAAGGTTCGTGGAAGTAATTGTGATGTTTGATTATTGAGGAGTGTTGCCTCAAGTTGTAAAACAAATTGTGAAAGTGTGAGCGATAATTGAAACCTTTTGGAGCATTGGCTCGAGTTGTGAAGTGAATTGTGAAATAAAGGTGAAAGAAGAGAAAAGAATCATTATATTGACTCCCTTGCCGGGATATTGTTGTTGTTATTTTGAGGTTGTCCCTCGGCGGAACTTGTTGAATTATTATTCTCTTGCCGGGATTCTGATTGCAAATTTCATTCATTTCCTTGCCTTATTGTTTGTGATTGTTGTTTGGGTGAGGGAGAGAGTTAAAACACGAAGGGTAATGTCGTGCATTATTTTGGTAAGAGAGTGTTAAAGCACGAAGGGTGATGCCGTGTATGATTTTTTTGAGGAAAAAGTATAAAGCACGAAGGGTGATGCCATACCGCACGATATACTATTACGTGTTAATTATATGGTGAGGACGAGAGTAAAAGCACGAAGGGTGATGTCGTGCACATTTTCGTTACTTGATTTCTTTGGTGAGGACGAGAGTAAAAGCACGAAGGGTGATGCCGTACACTTATTGTTTTCTGGTTCTTTGTTGATATTCGATATATATTGTTTCTTCCATTTACTTGTTGTCTTTCTATTCTGAATTGATATCTCCCCCGCAGCATGCTACCCCTCCCATACTTGACTGATTAATCATGTACCTCTTTTTCGTTGTATATAGTTGAATTGCACAAGTTTGTTTGGAAGTCTGATCCTAGCCTCGTCACTACTCCGTCGAGGTTAGGCTAGGCACTTACTAGCACATGGGGTCGGTTGTGCTGATACTACACTCTGCACTATATGCAGATCCCGGAGCAGCCTTTGGACCGTAGATTGGGTGGCTACCTTCAGTCCACGTGGAGATCCAAGGTATACCTACAGACGTCCGCAGGCCCTGGCATCTCCTCTATCCTTTACTTCCTGTTTCATTCCTTGATTCAGAAACAGTGTATCTTTTATTTTCAAACTTTGTATTTAGCACTCTTAGATCGTCTGTGGTATTCTGACACCAGTTCTGGGTGATTAAGACTTAAACAGTTGTATTATATTCATATTTTAGATATTTTACCACATTTCTTTCGCTTATTAAAATTTATGTTGTTTTCACATTATTGCTTTATAAATGCTAAAAAGGTATAAAAATGGATAAGGGTAATCTGTTCAATAATTGACTTGCCTAGCTCAAATTAGTAGGCGCCATCACGACTCCCGAGGGTGAAAAATTCGGGTCGTGATAAGTTGGTATCAGAGCTCTAGGTTACATAGGTCTCACAGTTTACAGACAAGCTTAGTAGAGTCTGAGGGATCGATGCGAAGACATCTATATTTATCCCCAGAGGCTACAGAGTTAGGAAAATTTCACATCTTTTCTTTCCTGTCGTGCGGTTTGGTTTCTCAATGTTGATTGAATTTCTATTATGTTCTCTCGCAAATGCCGAGAACGCGCGCTCTCTCATCTGCTGACCAGCAACCCGAGCCCCCAGTAGCAACTCCTACGAGGAGCAGAGGGTGTGGCCGAGGCCGTGCTAGAGGCCGAGGTAGCTCAGCCCAGAGCAGCAGCACCAACAACGGAGCCTCAGGTTGACTTTGATAATAACGTTCTGGCCCTAGCAGTTCCGGTGGGCCCTGCTCATGTCCTAGAGGGGTTTATTGCTATCCCAGTACTCCAGGATGCTCTGGTCCGTCTAGTGGGCCTTATGGAGAGTGTCATCCGAGCAGGCTTGCTTTCTATAGCACCAACCGTCTTTCAAGTGGGTGGAGGAGCCCAGACTACTGCTACTCGCACTCCGGAGCAGGTAGCTTCCCAGTTTCAAACTCCTACAGTTCAGCCACTTAGACCAGTTCAGCAAGGTGCGGTAGCCCAGGCCGGTGATGGAGCAGTTATGTCTGTCGATGCTTTGTGGAGATTGGACAGATTCACCAAGCTCTTCACTACTACATTCAGCAGTGCATCTTCTGAGGATTCCCATAATTATCTAAACAATTGTCATGATGTTCTCAGGAACATGGGGATAGTACAGACCAATGGGGTCGATTTTGCTACTTTTTGCTTGTCTGGATCTGCCAAGACTTGGTGGAGAGATTATTGCTTGGTTGGACCAGCCGGATCACCAGCTTTGACTTGGGAGTAGTTTACACAGCTATTTCTGGAGAAGTTTCTCCCTATCACTCAGAGAGAGGCCTATCGGAGGCAGTTTGAGCGTCTCCACCAGGGTTCTATGACTGTTACTCAGTATGAGACCAGATTCATCAACTTGGATCATCATGATCTTATCATACTTTCCACCGAGAGAGAGAGAGGGTGAGGATGTTTATTGATGGACTTATTTAGCCAATTCATCTTCAGATGGCTAGGGAGACTATGAGTGAGATATCTTTCCAGGAGGCGGCCAATGTGGCCCGGAGAGTTGAGATGGTTCTATCGCAGGGAGGTGGTCATGGTCTGACAAGAGGCCTCGTCATTCAGGCCGATTCAGTGGTACCTTATCTAGAGGTAGGGATTCGTTTGGTAGAGGCTATCCTCCTAGGCCTTTTCAATCAGCACTTCAGGTTTCTCACGGTGCTTCAGGTGGCCGTGGTCCTCAGATGCAGTATTCTGATCAGCAGTCCTACAACGCACCACCAGCTCCTATCAGTGCACCACCGCTTCAGAGTTTTTGGGGTGGTCATTCAGGTCGTCAGGGCCAGCAGTCTCAGCAGCCGAGGGCTTGTTACGCTTATAGTGATATGGGTCACATTGCTAGGTTTTTCCCTCGAGTACCGAGTAGCTCTCACCATTAGGGTTCCCCTGCCATGGTTCAAGCAGCGAGTGTTCCACAGCCCGCCCAGCCAGTTAGAAGTAGGGGTAGAGGTGCTAGAGGTGGAGGTAGAGGTGTTAGAGGTGGAGCTCAGGCCTCTATAGGCGGAGCCCAGCCAGCGGCCGTCCGTCCTAGAGATGTGGTTTAGGGTGGTGGGGCCCAGCTCCGATGATATTCTCTTTCAGCAGGCTTCCGATGTAGTTATTACAGGTACTGTTCTGGTTTATAACAGAGATGCTTAAGTTTTATTAGATCCAGGGTCTACATACTCCTATGTGTCATCTTATTTTACATTGTATTTGGTCATGTCTAGTGATTCGTTAAGTGCTCTTATTTATGTGTCAACCCTGGTGGGTTATTCTATTATGGTAGATCGAGTCCATCATTCGTGTGTAGTTGTGATTGGAGTTCTTGAGACTCGTGTATATATGCTTCTTCTGGACATGGTTGATTTCGATGTCATATTAGGGATGGACTGGTTATCACCTTATCAAGCTATCTTGGACTGTCATGCTAAGTTCGTGACCTTAGCCTTGTTGGGTTTAACTCGTTTAGAGTGGAGGGGAACTCCTGGTCATTCCACCCGCAGTTTTGTCTCTTATATGAAGGCTCAACATATAGTCGAGAAGGGGTGTTTGGCCTATTTTGCCTATGTTCGTGATTTTAGTGCTGAGGTTCCTTCTATTTAGTCTGTGCCCGTTATTCGTGAGTTTCCTAAAGTATTCCCTTCAGACTTGCCGGGTATGCCGCCTGACAGGGATATTGACTTTCGCATTGATTTGGCTCCGGGAACTCAGCCCATTTCTATCCCGCTGTATCGCGTGGCCTTGCCTGAGTTGAAAGAGTTGAATGAGCAGTTGCAAGACCTACTTGAAAAGTGTTCATTAGACCTAGTGTGTCGCCTTGGGGTGCACTAGTGTTGTTCGTAAAGAATAAGGATGGGTCAATGCGAATGTGTATAAATTACCGGCAATTGAACAAGGTTGCAATCAAGACTACGTATCCACTACCGAGGATTGATGATTTGTTCGATCAGCTTCAGGGTGACAAGGTATTTTCAAAGATTGACTTGAGATCTGGCTACCATCAGTTGAGGATTAGGGCATCTGATGTCCCTAAGACAGCTTTCCGCACTCGGTACGGGCATTATGAGTTCTTGGTGATGTCATTCGGGTTGACAAATGCCCCAGCAACTTTTATGGATTTGATGAACCGAGTGTTCAGGACTTACTTGGATTCATTCGTGGTATTATTCATTGATGATATTTTGATTTGTTCCCGCAGTCGGGAGGAGCACGAGCAGTATCTTAGAGTGGTTCTTCAGACTCTGAGGGTTAGTCAATTGTACGCCAAGTTTTTGAAGTGTGAGTTCTGGTTGAGTTCAATTGCATTCCTGGGTCATGTTGTGTCAGCAGAGGGTATTCAGGTTGATCCGAAGAAGATTGAGGCAGTCAAGAACTGGCCTAGACCAGCATCACCTACAGAGATTCGGAGTTTCTTGGGTTTGTCAGGCTACTATCGTCGGTTTGTAGAGGGGTTTTCATCTATCGCAGCCCAATGACCAGGTTGACCCAGAAGGGTGCCCAGTTCAGATGGTCGGATGAGTGTGAGGCGAGCTTTAAGAAGCTCAAGACAACTTTGACTACGACACCAGTGTTGGTTTTGCCCACAGGTTCAGGGCCATATACAATTTATTGTGATGCATCTCGTATTGGGCTTGGTGCGGTGTTGATGCAGGATGGCAAGGTCATTGCCTATGCTTCGCGACATGTCACACCTCCTTTTTACACACTTACTCTGAAGGGTAATGTATAAGGGAGTTTTTTCATTTAAAGTGACATTATTCGAAATGGGATTATTTATTTATTTTTTGAGTCGCCGCTTGGGATAGGTTTGGCTTTTGATGTCCCAAGTCACCGGTTTAATTTGAATCCCAAATCGAGGAAAATTTTTGACTTCCCAATTGGAGTCTGCGAACCAGAAATTCTAAGGAATTCTGTTGACCCGAGGGAAGGTGTTAGGCACCCCCGGATCCCGTGGTTCTAGAACGGTCACTTAAACTGTTATACGCGGCTAAAATCTAATTTTTATACATGTTATCCTATAGTGCAATTTTAGAATTATTCACCGCTTTCAATTAAAAAATTTTAAGAAAAGTGAACGTCGTCTGAAACGTATTTTTGGATCACGTCATATGAAATACACCCGGATCCTCGAACATTTTATTCAACGTTTTAGGATTTGGATTTGGGTTGCATGAAACGCACACCCGTATTTAGGAAGGTAAAATTATTAAAAAGCACACCTAAAGCAACTACGTGTCATTAACTTGGCGGGAGGCCATGGAAATTCGCTAAATGGCACATCTCAAATTCTACGTATTTTAATACAAACGTTTAAAGAGGGCCACACAATTTATGAGTTTTATTTGGTGCGACGCACCTCATTTATTTTAAGGTCATCCTAAAGCAAGCTATTATTTTCTATTGAATTTGTCTCTAAAAGGGCCTAATTAATCAGTTAACATTATTGGTAAACTATCAATTAAGGAATTCGGGCCCTCAAACTCAAGTCCACACCTAAACAAGAGGAAAACCTCTTAGTTCAAATGTGCTACCTAGCCTGAGAAACCCAAATTGATATTATGTCAAACTATGAATTAAGCTCTTAACTCTCTTAGGCCTTGAGACCAATTTCAAAATAATAAAATTTAATAAAGTTCGGATGAAGGTCCATCAGATCGTGGGCCTGTTTAAGGGGCCCAAATTGAGAACGAATTGGACTCAAGGAGTCTGGATTAAGACCTTGCAATCTCATCTTGATAGTATGATTGGGCCTATTGTTGAAGGAACCAGGCCCAAGGTGTGTTAGAGTACCAATTTCAACTATGAAGCTGATACAACTGTCCAGGCCTTGCGTTTGAGCCCAGAAACAAAGTTTAAGTTGAAGTAGAGTCCAATGTTGATCAGGGATCAAATATTGAATTTAACAACTGATGATGCTGCAGCCACTTTAAATTGTTTGTTAAAACCTCTATTTCGCTAGTTTAACATTCAAATACATCCAAGGAAGAATATATATATCAAATTTTAAAGATAAAAATTATAAGCTAACAGATGAAACGTGATTCTTCATTGAAATGTGAATCAACGACAGACTTAGGCACATACTATTTTATCAAAATGTGATTTTTAATTTTTGTGACTCAACATGCTGAAAATCAGATTTAAATCTAACATCTAAGCTAACAGACTTATGCACATACTATCTAATTAAACACGAAGACTTAAGCAACCTACTATCACTGAACATTGTAATTCATTCTACTGAAATTCAAAACAATCCAAAACAGCTCAAAACAGTCCAAACAGTCCTAATTATACAAATGATATGAAATTTGAATAAACATAATTGCCCTACACTTTTGAACTAAAACAAAACACGAAAAAATCAGAAACCAACTCAAGCAACATTTATCATTTAATTCTTCACATCAGGCCTACATTGACTTTCACAGTCCATACAAGACCAAAGGGAGTAACTGGAAGTGAATAAACGATAGAGGTGAAGTCAGTACAGCAAATTGCAGCAACTGGAACTCAACAACAACAATGAAATCAATCTCAAACCCAGAATAAGCTCGGAATAGCCCAGGAATAGATCACAGATTGATAAAAAAACCACCAGATAACAAAAATAATTTGACTGAATCCAAATCCAAGCTTGAAATTAACCCAGGAAGGAACTGAAGCTTTAAAAACCCAAAACTCAAGTAATTTTCAAGTCATTTTCCACTTATCTATGCTAGAAATTCATATCAGTAGCTGGAGTTCGAAATCAACTCTAATGAACTTCAATGAAACAGTATCTTCTGGACTTTTTGTGCCTTTTTTTTAGTTTTTTGACTAAACTAAGATCTAAAATGAATTTCTAACCCTAGGATTTCAGATTTGGTTTTTGAATTTGAAATTCAAAATTTTCAGATTCTTCAAACTTGCAGAAGGATTTTGGAGGGGGGGGGGGAATTTTTCAGATCTAAAAACTTGTCAAATAAGGCCACGGGGACTGCCTTTTATAGGCAAATTTGAGGGGAAGTTTCAGATTTTAACTTACCCCTTTTCCCCCTATTTTATTTTCAGTTTTTTATTAATTAGTCCTTCATTTTCTGACTTGTTTCTCAAGTTACTGCCCTAAGTTATTGATATCTCAATTGAAGTCCAATTTAGAAGATCCTAGAAGGTTCTAGCTTCAACTACAACATTCCTACCCAATCATGAATACCTAAATTACCCTTGAACTCCCCTGAAATTACCAACCTCATGTCAATTGACCCAACCCTATTACTTCGATCAAGTTTAACCATAGTTAACAAAACAAAATGTACTAATCATCTATATCCAAACACTACCAATTATACAAAAGAACACATAAAAATTAAACTAAAAAACTATCACAAATCCAACTAACTCGAGAATTAATTCAATATCAATCAAACCCAAATTAAGAACAATCAGAATCACCTAGAGTGAATACCAGCAGAAGAATATAAGAAATCAGAATTCAACTAAAGAAAACAACAAACAAGATTGGACAACAGGCAGAATACTAATTAATCAAAGCTGAAAGAAAAAATCAAATCCTAAAACAACACAAGTAGAACAGATTAATCTATGGGCTAAAATCAAAAGAAACCCTACGAACATAATACAAATTAATCATGAACATGAATCAAAATAACCAAATAGGCTAATTGAGCAAACAAAAACGAAACAATAACCACTTGAAAGAAAAAATAGAAAAGGAAAAATTAAAAGAAATACCTAGATTGAACTGGAAGGAAAACTTGGCCATCCTCGTGGAATTATTTGGACCAAAATGTCCTCAATCATGTGTTTCCATGAGGAAACACAAGATTAAGGACTATTATAGCCCAATAATCACTAAACTTGAACTTTAGGAAATTAGGGTTCCTGGGTCGAACTTCGATCTGAAATTCGAGGAGGATCAGTGAGATTCGAGGGAAATTGACTACGGGTTTAGGAAGAGGGGGTGGGGTAGGAGAGTATAGGGTGTGATTTTTGGAAATTTGGGAGAAGTTAGGGTTTTGAGTCAGAGCTTTGGTTTAATATTCGAAGCATTTGGGTGTGGTTTGAAGGGAATTAAGGCCATATATGGGATGGGGGAATGAAGGCAAAGCTATGGTATTAATTTGGTGGGAAAGGGTGGCGGCGCCGCCGTGGGCGGCGGAGGCGGCGACACCGTTTTTGAATATTTGAGAAGATGGGAGATGATTTGATGGAAAACAGGTCCGAATTCGAGATGAGGGGGCAAAGGAGGTTCAGGGGTATAAATTTGGAGTTGATCGGAGCTTCGCCACCGGCGAAGATGATTTCCGGCGGCGGTTTGCGGCGGAAGGCGGTGAGGAATTAGGGTTTACGTGTGGGGGATTCGAAGAGACGGG
>MU786988.1:52553-68996 GCA_026770625.1 Nicotiana glauca | reverse complement strand
AAGAGGGGGGGGGGGGGGGTTTAGGCATTCAACATTAATATATTGAAAATACCCTAGTTCCTGACCGTAGGATCAAAGATCCTCGACAGCCAGGATTAATTCCTATGAAATGACGCCGTTTTGGGGTGTCCGATGGACCGGACCGAGTTGGGTTGTGGGTTTGGGCTCATTTGAAACGGATTTTGGGAGGGGTTTTTGGGCTGGTTGTTGGATTGGCCCACATTACATAGCACAACCCTTCAATCCTTTAATTTCTTTCTTTTCAATTCTTTTTTATTCAATATTTTTTTAGATTTTATTAAATACAAAATTAAAATTGTCAAGACCTGATTTACTTCTAAGATTGAACTAACTAATTTTCAAAAATTTAACCAAATCCTAGTTTAAAAAGAAAATCTAAGGAACAATCAAAATTAAAAGTAAAACAATGCAAAAGACTATTTTTAATTATTTTCTCTTATTTTTAATGATATTTTTAATCTAAAAATCTAAGATTGGGTCCTAAATGTAAGTATGCTATTTTGTATTTTTTTTATTTCTTATGACTTGTACCAATTAATAATGCACAAAAAATGCAATCAAACACCAAATTATGTAATTAATTCCCTAAAATTTAAATAATAAAAGAAAAATCCTAATTTTAATGAATTCTATAGGAGTAATTTAAGCGAGGCAAAAATCATGTACTCACACGACAATTGAAGATTCATAAGAAGAACTATCCAGTTCATGATTTGGAGTTAGCAGACATTGTTCACGCGTTGAAGATCTGGAGGCATTATCTGTATGGTGTGGCATGCGAGGAGTTCGCGGACCACAAGAGTTTGCAGTATTTGTTCAAGCAAAAGGAGTTGAATTTGAGGCAGAGAAGCTGGTTGGAGCTGTTGAATGACTATGATATCACCATCTTATAGCATCCAGGAAAGTCCAATGTGGTGGCCGATGCCCTGAGTAGGAAGTTAGCCAGTATGGGCAGTCTAGCTTATATTCCGGTCGGTGAGAGACCGCTTGCTTTGGATGTCCAGGCTTTGGCCAATCAGTTCATGAGGTTGGATGTTTTTTAGCCCAGCCGTGTGTTAGCTTGCACAGTCGCTCGTTCTTCATTATTGGAGCGTATCCGAGATCGACAGTATGATGTCCTTCATTTGTGTGTCCTTAGAGACATGGTGCATCGTGGAGGTTCCAAGAAGGTTACCTTAGGTGATGATGGAGTTTTTAGATTGTAGGGTCGAGTTTGTGTGCCTAATGTGGATGGGCTTCGAGAGTTGATTTTAGAGGAGGCCCATAACTCCTGGTACTCTATTCATCTGGGCGCTGCAAAGATGTATCAGGATTTGCGGCACAATTATTGGTGGAGAAGAATGAAGAAGGATATCGTAGCATATGTGGCTCGGTGTTTGAATTGTCAGCAAGTTAAGTACGAGCATCAAAGGCCCGGTGGTTTGTTCCAGAAGATTGAGATTCCTGAGTGGAAGTGGGAGCATATCACTATGGACTTCGTTGTTAGACTCCCACGGACTTAGAGGAAGTTTGATGCAGTGTGAGTTATTGTTGACACGCTGACCAAGTCAGCACATTTCATCCCTGTGGAAGTCTCCTATTCTTCTGAGAGGTTAGCTGAAATCTATATCAGGGAGATTTTTCGCCTTCATGGTGTGCCCGTGTCTATCATTTCGGACCGAGATACGCAGTTTACCTTATATTTCTGGACGGCAATTCAGCGAGAGTTGGGCACACGGATCGAGTTGATCACTACATTTTATCCTCAGACGGAGGACAGTCCAAGCGGACCATTCAAATTTTGGAGGATATGCTCCGAGCTTGTGTCAATGACTTTGGAGGCTCGTGGGATCAGTTTTTGCCTTTAACATAGTTTGCCTACAAAAATAGTTACCAGTTGTTGACACCTAATTTTTTCCTATATATTTTATATACCTTCAAAATAATATATGCATGCATATATAAGCATGTCTAAATGTTTTATTATTTTTTCCTTATTTTTAAAGGGCTTTTAATCAATTTATTTCCATATTTTTATCCATGAAAAACCCAATAATAATTCCCAGAATTATTATTTTTGGTAGTCATTTATTGGACTTTCATATTTATGCTGAAATATAGCTAAGATCATTTTTGCATATTTTTACAAATTTAGTTAGTATTTTAAAGCTAGATTGCGTATAATTGCAATATTAGCCTCTTTCAGGATTTAATCATGTTTTACATTCATAAAATTAAGTCCTATATTTTTAAATTGTTAATTATATGCTATAAATCTTTTTTTTCTTTCTAGAAATTAATTTGCTATTTTTATAATTTTAAAAGGGTAAAATTGGCTATTTAAATAATAGCCCAATTTCATTTCAATTATAGCATAATTTCAATCCCAAATCAGATCCAATTTTTTTGGCCCAATTTCTCTTAAACCCGACCCCTAACCCAACTAAACCTACCCAAACCCGGATCCCCAACTAACCCCTTTTAATCCCAGCCGTTGATCATTTAAATCAACGGTTATTGGATGCCCTTTCCGTTTTAATTCCAAACGACCCCTTACCCTACTTAATTTCTCGCAATCCGCCGCCCTTGGATCCTTCTTCTCTCTCAACTCTCTCTGAAACACTCACAAACCCTAGCCGGCGCCCTCTCACCCCACCCTAATCCATGGTCTTCCGTGGTTATTTGAAACTTGTGACAACTTTCCATGGCTTTTATGTGTTTGGTTCTGTGGTTTCATGACCAGATTTTGAAGGAGTTTGGTCCAGTCTTTGCTCGACTGGTGTTCATGGCCTTCCGTGGTCATTTGATACCTGTGCCATCTTTCCATGGCTTCTATATGTTTGGTTCTGTGGTTTCATGACCAGATTTCGAAGGAGTTTGGTCCAGTCTTTGCTCGACTGGTGTACATGGCCTTTCTCCGGCCAGCCACGACCTTTTCCGGCCACTTGTGGACTTTCAAGGCGGGACTTTGACCTTTTCTGGTTAGATCGTTATATTTCGAGATCTTTCTCGTTTCTTTTGGGTTTTCTGAAGCCCTAATCTCTAAGACCTTTCTTTTTCTGTCTTATCTACTTTAGAGCTGTACTTGCAATAAGTGTCTTAAGTGTTTTCTCGAAAGTTTTTCAACTTTCTTTCAAAAAAAGACTCTTCATTTTTCAATGATTAGGGTTTCTCTTAACTTTTTAAAGACTGCTTCTCTGATTTTAATGTTGTTTGTGATATTGTTATTTGATTCAGCATGTTAAAAACCCTAGTTCCCTTTTGATCCCATACGAGTTCTGAAACTGTTTGTTTAAATGTATGCTTGTTTAATTAAGTTCTTTGTTCTAACTCTCTTCTCCTTGTTTAACTTATCTGATTTGAGATCTTATCATCTTTTAAGCTCGACTACTGTTGAACCCCTAAATTCTTAGAAATTTTGCCTTATTCGTCACTGTGAGACCTGTTTTGTTTCTGATTCTCTTTTACCCGCATCTATGTTCTTCTTCATTGTCGAATCTATGTGACAATTTGACTTACTTAACCTCTATGCTTCTAATATTTTCTTACTACTGAACCCTAGCTTACCCATACTGCTACTGTATGTTTGTGTCGCTTCTTTTGCCAACTCGTTTAACTATGCATGCTTGTTCATTCCTTGCTATTTAAATGTTAAAGTGAAGAATTATGTTTCTTTCTTAACTGATCCTGATTCCCTCAATATTGTCACTGATTGCAAAAGGTTTTATCATGAACCCTAGTTTTACTCATTTGTTTGAATTAATTGATTCCTTTTCTTTACTGTAATATTTACCTTGTTGAATCCTTTCCAAAAATAAGTATTTTTCTGTACTTAGACTTGATTACTTACTTAATGCTTGTACTACTCCCTTTATGGCAATAATCAGTCTATCCCTAAACTGATTTCTTTCCTTATTTGCATCTGTGACTACCCGTTAAACAGTGATTCCTTAATTAAAGGGAATCACTGGTATAATTGATTCCGAGTGTTGATTGTTTCCATATTTGTATTAAAACCTTACTTATTACTTTACTTAATACTCGTTTTCAAAAACTATAAATACCCTGCGCCCTTCTTCTTTCAAGCACACGAACAAAACGAATCACTTGAGTTCAGAACACACACTTCACTCAAAAACTCTCTCTCTTTTCTTTGTTACTACTTGTGTTGCTGCCTTGTCTAGCCGGCTGAAAGCCAAGGCTAGGCTGTGGAAATTTTCTTACTTTTCTTTCTACATTTGCTTCTTTACTGGTATGTCCTAATTAATTTTTCAAGCATAAAAAACAATATATTTCTTTACTATTGCTTTCACTCTTGCTTGTTTCATGCTTGTGATTAATCAAGTTTTATTACTAAAGCATGCCGTAAAACAATGTGTTCCTTTATGACTTATGAATCCCAAACCCCCATATCCCATATGTGTTTGCATTCTATGCTTGGTTTGAGGGCATGTCAGACATTGTTGTACATGACCCAAACCTAACCCTCCCTAGGATCATATGTTTCATATGTTGTGTTCATTGCCTTGTTCATGGGCATGCCAGCACCGTCTTTTGCTGTGCATGCCTAATCCTGGCCCACTTTCTAAGGTCATATGCTCCCTGCAATGTAATCCCAATCCCCTGACTCCTTTGTATAAAAATGTTGATTCTGTATAGTGTTAGCTTTACTATTCCTGTCTCCAATTATGTTTACCCTTTGCTATTCTCAACCCAGTTTTTAAACAAAATCTTTGTTTTGCACTTCCACTATACTCCTAGACTTAGGTTCTACCCCCTCCCCCTTGTGTGAGCCTTGCCTTGGGACGCATGAGCTCCCTCTGAACTTGGACACATAAGGGCTGGCCCTTCCACACTACACTCATCTTTATCTGTTTATGCGAACTTGGGTGTAAGCACTACCTGGGGTCCTTTGAGACCCTTAGGGAACATTGACACACCTAGATTTGAGAAAGGCTTTGAACACCAAGTGGAATTTGAGTCGTTTTGTTCCATAACTCAAAGAAGAAGTCAGAATCATGATTCCTATGGTTGTAATTTCTTATTTTACATTTTTTCTGATGTAATTCAACATTTGGTATGTAATAATTTGTAACGAATATTGGGATTGGCTAATGAAAAAGGGAATGGGTAATCATGCATGTTTAGAAGGGTAGAGAACATGCCTATAGGACCCATTCTCTGTGTGATTTAAAATTTTCATTTTAGATAACATACCTATAGGATTTGTCTTAAATTCTACATGTTCATTACCACATTTCAACACCATACTCTTAAGATCTAAATGGCTACAATCAGACATCATGCTCATAAGGTTAAAATCAGTATTTTGTATAGAAATCATGCCTATAGGAATCTCAAGCAAATTCTGCCTGCTTCATTCCACGTTCGACTAGATATCATGTATATACAAATTAAAAATCAACAATAGTAGAGATCATGCCTATAGGATCTGAAACCAATCTAATTTAAAACCAGTTTGACTCATACTGTTCCGAACTATTTTTTAAAACAACTCTCTCTCTCTCTCTCTCTCTCTAACTCTCTCTCTCTCTCTCTCTCTCTCTCTCTCTCTCTCTCTCTCTCTCTCTCTCTCTCTCTCTCTCTCTCTCTTACTAAAACAGTTTAGAAAGTATGTCTATAGGATCTCAAATCGTTTATTTTAGAACTATTACTACTTTGCCATTTTTAAAATCGGTAAGTAGATATCATGCTTGTAGGATATCATGAATACACACTTAGGCAAGCATCAGGTAATAATGATAAAACTGAATCCGCCTTTGCTTTAGTTAGCAACTATTACAACCAGCAAGCAGGTCTGATTTAGACTTCTTATCTGAGTTATAAAATAAATTGGTTTGCTTCAAAAACTAAAACTTCCCCTTGTCTTTTGTGCTACTCTTTAAATGCGTTTTAAATCATGCTACTCTTTTGTGCTTTGCTTGAGGAGGTATATTTGAGCCTCTTAAGTGTTTATATGTCTTCCCCGATATGAAATCCTATATGTTCTTGTTTGTCGCTTAGTATTTTGCCTTAAAACCTGAGAGTCAGCCTAGAACCTCCTTCTTATAGGAATAGTAGTCCTAAATTCCCCCGGGACTGATAGGAATGGGACGGGTAATAGCATGCAATAGAGGTCAAGACCACTCTGCGCTTTAAAACCTTAACGGGGTGGGAAAGGTAGATATGGATATGATGGCCGGTTCATTAATACCACGTGTAGCTCCTCTTTAGATGAGTGATTACCAGGCATTGCATTAAGGTGATCCATATTACAAATAAACCTAGGACCCTTCTTGTATTCGTCAGCATGTTTAGTTATAACTCTTTCAAAACTTTGTTTTATTTTATCATTTCCAAACATTTATTTATTCAAAATCCCCTCTTATTTTGAGCCTTATTTGCTTACTTGCTAATTGCACAAATTCACAAAGAACTATCTGGCCGGGAACCACACTAGTGGATCCTGAGAGGTCCCTAACACCTTCCCCTTGGGATAATTTCAAGCCCTTACCCTATCTATGGTTATCAAAAATGTAGTTGTAGTTGAACCTTATTGATGTCCTAATGCACCATAAATCATTAGGTGGTGACTCTTCAAATGCAAAATCCAATTCCAAAAGGAATGAGTATTCCTATGCCCAAAATGTCATAAACCCGATTTTTCGATTTCGCATTAAAAAGGGAGTGCAACAGCATGGCGACTCTACTGGGAATTTTTAGGCTTTACCATTTCAGATTATTCTTGTGAATTTTTACCTCTCTCTATGTGCAATGATCTGTTTAATTCCTTTCAACATTTAATTTCTTCATTAGAAGAAAAACTGACATATCTTCCTTGTTTTCTTTCCTTTATTTCTTTAAATTATGAAACTGTTGTATTTATCGCTTTCTTTATATGCAAATACATGTCAACATGATTTATTTATTGAATAATCATGCCTCTAACCATTCCAAAACAAATACTATAGCAACACTTATAATGTGTGGTTGCGCTCTTCCTATATCATTACCCCTAATTTCGGAATGGAATATTTACGGTAAAAGAAGTCGATCAGTGGTGCAGTTGACAGTTCCGAGCCTTCCCGCTTGAGTTGTCCGCTTAAGGGTACTAGTCTAATACCCCATAGTAACCTTACTCCATTTAAATTGTGCATGCATCATGGTCAAACCTAGTAGGGTCAGTTATGTTGTTCGCATATGATCCTTTAAAATAGCCTTGTCCAAAGTCCAATGGACTTTCCTAAACCCAAAAACGGACAATGTCACGTTGTGTGCATTTATTTGGAGAACTAGATTGCTTCATGCTAATTGTTGATATTAAATAATCGAGTCTGGTGGGGGTATGGGCCTAACCCTTTGTCTTGCAGAAACCTGAGGCATGAAGTCCCCAGATTTGGCTTGGTCACCAATATCCACCCAAGATTTCTAAGCTGGTGGAAAGATTTACACTCTAGTGACCAAAATCTCGTCAGAAAATATCTAGGAAATCTACCATCCCTCTTGGAGATCCAACTTAATAACATGATCATAGAAGCTTCCAGATTGTTTTGGTGGATATCTAGCCAAAGCGTACCTGTTGCTAGGACTTTGCGAGTTAGGGAAGCTGTTCGAAGGAGCCAATAATGCCGAATCTAGGGAAGGTCCTTCTAAGACCAAGTAGATAGGAGTTTATCTTTTTCTCTTTAAAATGTAACAAGACCAATGGCCATTAGTAACTTTTACTTCCTGTTTGTTTAATGTTGATTTGGGATTCATCTTATTTTTATCAATGAAATAAGGCATTTAACATTATATGTTCTCCAAATAAACTTGTCGTTAAGCCTACCTCAGGCACAAAGAAGTTCCCAAATTAGGACACGCTTTAAATTCCTACACTATGTGTTTAAATATCGCAATACTTTTCATAATCCTCACTAACCTGGTTACCTTTTTGTTTTATTTTTGCTTTGTTATTCCCCTCCCCAAAGGTTAGTTCGTGCACTCTGGCAACATTATCTTATTCCACGAGATCCAGGGGCTCTCCACCCACTCCGCCTCTTAATTCTATTAAGAACGAGAACAAAAGTAAAGAAGCACTCACGGCAGTGAAAAACTTGTTTCTAGAGGACAATGATGTAGATTGTTGTGTTATTCTCGAGGAGGAGGGGGAGGAAGGTCCTTCCATACAGGCTGTGAGCAGAGGGGCACGCCTCAATAACTGGACTATCAGGGCAACCAGAGCCCGGCGAGCCTCAGGGTAGAAAGGCTAAAACAAGCATCATACACTGTTTTTATTTACTAGATGATTTTCTTTTTGCATTTTTGTTCCCGCAATAAGATCTTCAATGTTCAAAACAGTTATGAAATTTATCAAAGCATTTCTACTTTTCTTATGAATCAACACTCATTATTATTTTCTCTCATTACTATTACTTATACAATATTACTATTACTTATCTTGATGAACCAATGACTGTGACATGCGATGAGACAACGCAACAAACAGACATTGATTCAGAGGAAGATGACATACCAGAGAAGATTGTCAAAGAAGTGGAGAACTTTGAGAACAGACCTAAGTCCAACCTGGACAAGACCGAAATTGTTAACTTGGGAGATGCAGAAAATGACAAGGAAACACGAATCAACATTCACCTATCGCCATTAGAGAAGAAAGAATACACAGAGTTTCTAAAGGAATATGAGGACATATTCGCCTGGTCGTATGATGACATGACTGGACTGAGTACGTCTATTGTAGATCACAAACTGCCAACCGACCCAACGTGTCCACCGGTAAAGCAAAATCTCATAAAGCTCAAGCCCGACATGAGTTTGAAAATCAAGGAAGAGGTCACCAAGCATATCAAAGTTAAGGTTCTCAGAGTGGTTGAGTACCCGACATGGTTAGCCAATATCGTGCCAGTACCAAAGAAGGATGGGAAAGTCATAGTCTGTGTTGACTACCGGGATCTCAACCGGGCCAGTCCAAAAAATGACTTCCCAATATCGAATATACACATCCTGATCGATAATTGCACCAAGTATGAACTGCAGACATTCGTGGATTGTTTCGCTGGTTACTATAAGATCTGGATAGATGAAGAAGATGTTGAGAAAATGGCTGTCATTACGCCATAAGGAATGTATTGTTAAAAGATGATGTCATTCGGCCTGAAGAATGTAGGGGCCACCTATATGAGGGCCATGGCTACCATTTTTCCATGATATGATACACAAAGAGATAGAGGTATATGTGGATGACGTTATCATCGAATCCAAGAAATCCGCTAACCACATTAAAGATCTGAGGAAGTTTTTCAATATATTACGGAGGTACAACCTAAAACTAAACCCCGCAAAATATGCATTTGGGGTTCCTGCTAGGAAGTTTCTTGGGTTTATTGTGAGCCGCCCAGGGAATGGACGTTATTGGACCAGTCGAGCCTACCGCTTCCAACGGACACAGGTTTATCCTAGTAGTGATCGACTATTTCACCGAATGGGTCGAAGCAGCATCTTACAGAGCAGTAACTAAGAAATTCATGGCAGACTTCGTCCGTGGCCGCATTATTACTCGATTCGGTATCTCAGAGTAGATCATGACTGATAATGGCTCCAATCTCAATAGTGACCTAATGAAGGTATGTGTGAAACCTTCAACATTAGCCACAAAAATTCCACAGCCTACATGCCTCAAATAAACGGAGTTGTGGAAACCGCCAACAAGAATATCAAGAAGATATTAAGTAAAATGATAGAAAAGCATAAATAGTGGCACGAGAAGTTAGCGTTTGCTTTATTGGGGTATCGCACCACAGTCTGCACATCAACCGGGGAAACCCCCTATATGTTGGTTAATGGTACAAAGGTGGTCATTCCTGCCGAAGTAGAAATTCCTTCCCTAAGGATCATACAGGAAGCTGAGCTCGATGATGCAGAATGGGTGAAGAGTCGTTATCAGTAACTAGCTCTTATATATGGAAAGAGGATGAATGCAATTTTCCATGGTCAACTCTATCAGAGCAGAATGTCCAAAGCCTTCAACAAAAGAGTCAAGCCAAGACAATTCATACCGAGACAGCTGGTGTTAAAGAAAATTTTTCCGCATCAAGATGGAGCCAAAGGGAAGTTCTCTCCCAACTGGCAAGGTCTGTACATGGTTAATCGGGTTCTGACAGGAGGAGCCCTCATACTTGAAGAAATGGACGGAGAAGTCTGGCCAAAACTGATCAATTCATATGCAGTCAAACGTTACTATATGTAATCTTATGTTTTCCCTATATGATGTAAATTAAACTACGCCTGACCTGATTCCCGTTTAAGAGGGGATACGTAGGCAGCCCTATAGGTTTGGTCACAATTCAATAACATTTTCATCCCCCCCCCCCCTAAAATTGGAAAATTCAGCCGAATCGCCGCAAGCAATAGTCAGAAGCACCAACCTATTAAAATGGGGAAAGTTTTTTAGGAGGACCCTCAAAATTTTGTAATAGGAGAGGTTGTAATGTTTCGAACCGCGTCACAGTCGCCGGTTCATCGAAAAGCTATTTTTTTATATAGACATTTATGTCATACTTTTAACAAATCATGCATGACTATTACTGAAATTGCCTTGTTTAGCAATGCTACCCCAATGATACGTACAGTATCACCAGATCAAAAGCCGAACAGGTCAAGCAGAGCCAGCGGGGATACGAACTAACCTTCCCCCTTTACGAAAACTCACGATTTTTCTTTGGATGCAGGCACTTGGATTGCGAAATCATCAAACATACTATGCACTCACGAGACAAAATATTGTTCAGGAATACAACTCTCAAGACCGTTGCACTTACCCACAGTTGTTATCCACACACACCGGTGACATTTTGTGTGTCACAATGACCACAGCGTCACAATATTGAAATTTTCTATTAGCTAAGAAAGCTCCATCACCATTTTTATTTCTTGCACTCTGCCTTCCGACTTGCATAAGACTACCATTCTACCTTCCGAGTTAAATCTCTACCTCTATCTGCATCTGCATTGCATAAGGCTACTATTCTACCTTTCGAGACTAAAAGCTATTACCATCTGTATTTCTGGATTGTATAAGGCTACTATTCTGCCTTTCGAGACTAAACGCTGTCTCCATCTACATTTCTACATTGCATAAGCTATTGCTCTGCCATCCAAGATTAAACGTTGTCTCCATCTGCATTGCATGACTGAAATATCGCCTCATACTGCATCTGCATGGCTGAAAGATCGCCTCATACTGCATTTCATGGGCTGAAAGATCGTCTCATACTGCATCTGCATGGCTAAAAATCGCCTCATACTGCATTTCATGGGCTGAAAAATCACCTCATACTGCATGTGCATGGCTGAAAGATCGCCTCATATTGAATTTCATGGGCTGAAAGATCGCATCATACTGCATCTGCATGGCTGAAAGATCGCCACATACCGCATTTCATGGGCTAAAAGATCAATTCATACTGCATCTGCACGGCTAAAAGATCGCCACATACTACACATGCATGGATGAAAGATCACCTCATATTGCATCTGCATAGCTGAAAGATTGCCACATACTGCACCTGCACGGTTGAAAGATCGCCTCATACTACACCTGAATGGCTAAAAGATCACCACATACCACATTTTATGGGCTGAAAGATCGCCTAATACTACATCTGCATGGATGAAAGGTCGCCTCATACCGCATTTCATGGGCTAAAAAATCGCCTCATACTGCATCTGCATGGCTAAAAGATCGCCTCATATTACATCTGTATGGCTGAAAGATCGCCTCATGCTACATCTGCATGACTGAAAGATCGCCACATTCTACACCTGCATGGCTGAAAGATTGCCACATACCGCATTTCTTGGGCTGAAAGATCACCTCATACTGCATTTCATGGGCTGAAAGATCGCCTCATACTGCATCTGCATGGATGAACGATCGCCACATACCGCATTTCATGGGCTGAAAGATCGCCTCATACTGTATCTGCACGGCTGAAAGATCACTACATACTACACATGCATGGCTGAAAGATCGCCTCATGCTGCATCTGCATGGTTGAAAGATTGCCTCATACTGCACCTGCACGGCTAAAATATCACCTCATACTGCATCTACACGGTTGAAAGATCGCCACATACCGCATTTTATGGGCAAAAAGATCGCCATATACTGCATCTCATGGGCTGAAAGATAGCCAAAATAATCCAAAGGCGTCATCGTTCGTCGGCACCATCTCCATAACTCGAGAACACTATGTCATGGCTTGAAGACCCCCTTTAATCTTTTGCATATCATTATTCAAAGGCATCATGGTTCGGAGGCATCATCCTCATAACCCGAGAGCATTATTTCATGGCCTGTGAATCCTTTATCATGCGCTTCATGGCCCAAAACGTCATGGTCTAAGGATGTCATCCTAACCGTCCGAAGACATCATTCATCGTCGGACGGGAACTTGCATCATATCTAAATTTATGAACAATATACACTTGTATTGTTTCTAATTTCAGGTAAAACCGATGAGCAACAGCCACCCCAGCAGGAGCCCGCTCCAATTCCCGTATCCATATCAAACCTAACCATTCCAGTAAGCCACTCACTCGACCAACCCAAAATATTGCGTCCGTTCTTGGAAAATACCCGTCGGCATACTCCGTCGACGGATCCTGAACTACATACGGCCGGATTCCTATAAAATTAGGGATATGTAGGTTACTTGGAAGCTAGGGTGTGACCTAAACCTCTTCAAATCATTTCGCTCGGTCAAAATTGGCCATCATATCTTTACCAGAAAACTCATTCATCCTTCCCAGGTAAAAAGGGGAAGCTATTGACACCCAATTTTCCCCTATATATTTTATATACCTTCAAAATAACATATGCATACATATATAAGCATGTCTAAATGTTTTATTATTTTTTCCTAATTTTTAAAGGGCTTTTAATCAATTTATTTTCATATTTTATCCATGAAAAACCCAATACTAATTCCCAAAGTTATTATTTTTGGTAGTCATTTATTTGAATTTCATACTTATGCTGAAATATAGCTAAGATCATTTTTGCATATTTTTACAAATTTAGTTAGTATTTTAAAGCTAGATTGCGTATAATTACAATATTAGCCTATTTCAGGATTTAATCATGTTTTATATTCATAAAATTAAGTCCTATATTTTTAAATTGTTAATTATATGCTATAAATCATTTTTTTGCTTTAAATTTATTTTCAAAATTTAATTTACTATTTTTATAATTTTAAAAGGGGAAAATTGGCTATTTAAATAATAGCCCAATTTCGTTTCAGTTATAGCCGAATTTCAATACCAAATCAGATCCAATTTTTTTGGCCCAATTTCGCTTAAACCCGACCCCTAACCCCACTAAACCTACCCAAACCCAGATCCCCACCTAACCCCTTTAATCCCAGCCGTTGATCATTTAAATCAACGGCCACTGGCTGCCCTTTCCTTTTTAATTCCAAACGGCCCCTTACCCTACTTCATTTCTCACAATCTGCCGCCCTTGGATCCTCCTTCTCTCTCAACTCTCTCTGAAACGCTCACAAACCCTAGCCGTCGCCCTCTCACCCCACCCTAACCACACCCTAATCCATGGTCTTCCGTGGTCATTTGAGACCTGTGCCAGCTTTCCATGCCTTATATGTGTTCGGTTCTATGGTTTCATGACTAGATTTTGAAGGAGTTTGGTCCAGTCTTTGCTCGACTGGTGTTCATGGCCTTCCCTGGTCATTTGAGACCTGTGCCAGCTTTCCATGGCTTCTATGTGTTTGGTTCTGTGGTTTCATGACCAGATTTTGAAGGAGTTTGGTCCAGTCTTTGCTCGACCGGTGTTCATGGCCTTTCTCCGGCCAGCCACGACTTTTTCCAGCCACTTGTTCCCTTTCAACACGGGACTTAGACCTTTCTGGTTAGATCTTTACATTTTGAGATCTTTCACGTTTCTTTTGGGTTTTCTGAAACCCTAATCTTTAAGACATTTCTTTTTCTTTCAGATCTACTTTAGATATGTACTTTCTATAAGTGTTTTAATTGTTTTCTCGAAAGTTTTCAACTTTCTTTCAAAAAACGACTCTTTATTTTTCAACAATTAGGGTTTCTCTTAACTTTTTTAACAACCACTTCTCAGATTTTAATGTTGTTTGTGATATTGTTATTTGATTCAGCTTGTTAAAACCCCTAGTTCCCTTTTGATCCCATACAAGTTCTGAAACTGTTTGTTTAAATGTATGCTTGTTTAATTAAGTTCTTTGTTCTGACTCTCTTCTCCTTGTTTAACTTATCTGATTTGAGCTCTTATCATCTTTTAAGCTCGACTATTGTTGAACCCCTAAATTTTTATAATTTTGCCTTATTCGTTACTGTGAGACCTTTCCTGTTTCTGATTCTTTTTTACCTGCAGCTATGTTCTTCTTCATTGTCAAATCTATGTGACTATTTGACTTACTTGACCACTATGCTTTGAATATTTTCTTACTACTGAACCCTAGCTTACCTTACTGCTACTGTATGTTTGTGTCGCTTCTTTTGTCAACTCGTTTAACTCTGCATGCTTGTTAATTCCTTGCTATTTATATGTTAAAGTGCAGAATTATGTTTCATTCTTGACTAATCCCGATTCCCTCAATATTGTGACTGATTGCGAAAGGTTTTCTTATGAATCCTAGTTTTACTCGTTTGTTTGAATTAATTGATTCCTTTCCTTTACTGTAATATTTACCTTGCCGAATCCTTTCCAAAAATAAGTATTTTTCTTTTCCCTTTATGGAAATGATCAGTCTTTCCCTAAACTAATTTCTTTTCTTATTTGCGTCTGTGACTACCCGTTAAACAGTGATTTGTTAATTAGAGGGAATCACTGGTATAACTAATTCCGACTACTGGTTGTTTCCATATTTATGTTAAAACCTTACTTATTACCTTACTTAATACTCGTTTTCAAAAACTATAAAGACCCTGCACCCTTTTTCTTTCAAACACACGAACAAAATGAATCATTTGAGTTTAGAACACACACTTCACTCAAAAACTCTCTATCTTCTCTGTTAATACTTGTGTTGCTGCCTTGTCTAGCCGGCTGAAAGCCAAGGCTAGGTTGTGGAAATTTGCTTACTTTTATTTCTATATTTTATTCTTTACTAGTATTTCCTAATTAATTTTTCAAGCATTAAAAAATATATTTCTTTACTATTGCCTTCACTTTTGCATGTTTTCTGCTTGTGATTAATCAAGTTTCGTTACTAAAGCATGTTGTAAAAAAATGTGTTCCTTTGTGTACAAATACTCTGTCAGTCATTCAGTTATGTGATTATGATCTATGAATCCCAAACCCCCATATCCCATATGTGTTTGCATTCTCTGCTTGGTTTGAGGGCATGTCAGACATTGCTGTACATGACCCAAACCTGACCCTCCCTAGGGTCATGTGCTTCATGTGTTATGTTCTCTGGCTGGTTCATGGGCATGCCAGCACCGTCTATTGCTATGCATGCCTAAAACCGGCCCCCTTTCTAAGGTCATATGCTCCCTGCAATGTAATCCCAAACCCCTAACCCTTTTGTATAAAAATGCTGATTCTGTATAGTGTTAGCTTTACTATTCTTGTCTCCAATTATCTTTACCCTTTTCTATTCTCAACCCAATTTTTAAACAAAATCCCTGTTTTGCACTTCTACTATACTCCTAGACTTAGGTTCTGCCCCCTTGTACGAGCCTTGCCTTGGGACCCATGAGCTCCTTCTGAACTTGGACACATAAGGGTTGGCCCTTCCACACTGCACTCATCTTTATCTGGTTATGCAAACTTGGGTGTAGGCACTGCCCGGGGTCCCTTGAGACCTTTAGGGAACTTTGACACACCCAGGTCTGAGAAAGGTTTGAACACCAAGTGGCATTTGAGGCGTTTTGTTCCATAACTCAGAGAGAAAGTCAAAATCATGCTTCCTATGGTTGTAATTTCTTATTTTACATTTTTTCTGATGTAATTCAGCATTTGTTCTGTAATAATTTGTAACGAATATTGGGGTTGGCTAGTGAAAAGGGTAATGGGTAATCATGCATGTTTAGAAGGGTAGAGAACATGCTATAGGACCCGTTCTCTGTATGATTCAAATTCTGTATTTTAGATAACATGCCTATATGATTTGTCTTAAATTCTGCATGTTCATTACCACACTTAAACACCATAATCTTAAGATTTAAACGCCTACAATCAGACATCATGCTCATAAGGTTAAAATCAGTATCTTGCACAGAAATCATGCCTATATGAATCTCAAGCAAATCCTACCTGTTTTGTTCCATGTTCGACTAGATATCATGTTTATATGAATTAAAAATTTGCAATAGTAGAGATCATGCCTATAGGATTTGAAACCAGTTTAATTTAAAATCAGTTTGACTCATACTGTTCTGAACTATTTT
>MU786988.1:35564-51384 GCA_026770625.1 Nicotiana glauca | reverse complement strand
CTCTCTCTCTCTCTCTCTCTCTCTCTCTCTCTCTCTCTCTCTCTCTCTTATTAATACGGTTTAGAAAGCGTGCCTATAGGATCTCAAATCATTTATTTTAAAATTGTTACTGCTTTGCCATTTTTAAAATTGATAAGTAGATATCATGCTTGTAGGATATCATCAATGCACATTTAGGCAAGCCTTAGGTAATAATGATAAAACTGAATCCGCCTTTGTTTTAATTAGGAACTGCTACAACCAACAGGTAGGCTTTGTTTTAATCCGCATTTGTTTTAATTATCTGAGTTATGTAATAAATGGTCTGCTTCGACAACTAAAACTTCCCCTTGTCTTAGTATTTTAAATTCTGACCTTAAATGCATTTTAAGTCATGCTACTCTTTTGTGCTTTGCTTGAGGAGGTATATTTGAGCCTTTTAAGTGTTTATATGTCTTCCCCGATATGCAATCCTATATGTTCTTGTTTGTCGCTAGTATTTTGCCTTTAAACTTGAGAGTTATCCTAGAAGCTCTTTTTTATAGGAATAGTAGTCCTAAATTCCTTCGAGACTGATAGGAATGGGACGGGTAATAGCATGCAATAGAGGTCGAGACTAATTTGTGCTTTACAAACTTAACGGGGTGGGAAGGGTAGATATGGATATAATGACCAGTTTGTTAATACCTCATGTAGACCCTCTTTAGAGGAGTGATTAGCGGATATTGCATTGATGTGATCCATATTACAAATAAACCTAGGACCCTTCTTGTATTCGTCAGCATGTTTAGTTATAACTCTTTCAGAACTTTGTTTTATTTTATCATTCCCAAACATTTATGTATTCAAAATCCCCTCTTATTTTGAGCCTTATTTGCTTACTTGCTAATTGCACAAATTCACAAAGAACTATCTAGTCGGGAACCACACTAGTGGATCCTGAGGGGTGCCTAACACCTTCACCTTGGGATAATTTCAAGCCCTTACCCTATCTCTAGTTATAAAAAATGTAGTTGTAGTTGAACCTTATAGGTGTCCTAATGCACCATAAATCATTAGGCGGTGACTCTTCAAATGCATAACCCAGTTCACAAAAGGAATGAGTTATCCTATGCCCAAAATGTCACAAACCCGATTTTCTAATCCAAATAGGGAAAAAGGGGGCGTGACACCAGTCGAGTATCCAGATAGCTCCATATGAAGCCTTGTATGGTAGGCGGTATCGGTCGCCGGTTGGATGGTTTGAGCCGGGAGAGGCTCGGTTGTTGGGTACGGATCTAGTGCAGGATGCCTTGAACAAGGTCAAGATTATTCATGATAGGCTTCGTACAACTTAGTCCAGGAAAAAGAGCTATGCCGACCGCAAGGTTCATGATTTGGCATTCATGGTCAGTGAGTAGGTATTTCTTCGAGTGTCACCTATGAAGGGCGTCATGAGATTTGTTAAGAAGGGCAAGCTTAGCCCTAGGTTCATTGGCCCGTTTGAGATTCTTGATCGGGTGGGAGAGGTGGCTTATAGACTTGCGTTGCCGCTGAGCTTATCAGCCGTACATCTAATGTTTTATGTGTCCATAATTCAGAAGTATCATACCGATCTATCCCACATGTTAGATTTCAGCACTATCCAGCTGGACAAGAACTTTTCTTATGAGGAAGAGCCAGTAGCTATTCTAGATCGGCATGTTCGTCAGTTGAGATCGAAGAGTTTTCCTTCTGTTCGTGTTTAGTGGAAAGGTCAGCCAGGTGAGGCATCGACCTGGGAGTTCGAGTCTGATGCAGAGCTGTTATCCCTATCTTTTTCCCGACTCAGGTACTTCCTTCTTCTGTCCGTTCGAGGACAAACAATTATTTTAAAGGTGGAGAATGTGATGACCCGAAAGGTGATCACTTGTTTTTAAATTAAATTCTGCATTTCGAGGCCTTAAAAACCTCTTTCAACATTAGCTCGATTTACGTGCACAGTCCGGGCGCGTAGCCAGAAAGTTTATGTGTGAAAATTTGGGAAAAATGATAAAAATTTAGCTTTAAAATGAATTAAGTTGACTTTGGTCAATATTTTGAGTAAACGGACTCGGACCCATAATTTGACGATCCCGAAGGATCCGTAGGAAAATATGGAACCTGGGCGTATGCCCGGAATCAAATTCTGAGGTCCCAATCCCGAGAAATAAATTTTTAAAGAAAATTATTTTTTGAAAATTTTATGAGATTTGAAAATGAATTGTGATTTAAACTTAATAAAATTTCATGATTTTGATGCTAAATTCATAGTTGTTGATGTTATTTTAGTGATTTCAATGCACGAGCGAGTCTGTATGATGTTTTTCGGTTCGTGTGCATGTTTGGTTTGGAGCCCCGAGGACTCGGGTGAGTTTTGGATAGGCCACAGAGTGGGTTTTAGACTTGGAAAATTGTAGCTTTTTAGCTGGTGTGTTCAGGTCTGTAGGCTTCGCATTAGCTCGTAAATGCGATATCGCAAATACGAGGGCTATGTTGCAATTACGAAAATAGCCCAAGCCAGACCATCTCGCAATTGCGAGGTTTTAATCGCAAATGCGATTTCCCCAGTTCCAGCTTCATTCGCAATTGCGACACACTAGTCGCATTTCCCAACTCGCAAATGCGAGAGCCCCTTCGCAATTCCTAGCATAGCAGAGGTTGGGGTTCGTAATGAAGGAATATTTCTGGGTTACTCTTCTCAAAGCAAGGCTTACAAGATATATAATAAGAGGACTCAATGTGTGGAGGAAAGTGTTCATGTTATTTTTGATGAGTCTTATCCATCATGTGAGAAGAGTGCTGAAGAAGATCAAGATGGAGAACCCTTACTAGTACCCGGTGAAGTCATTAACATGACAAACGGAAAGGCAGATATGATAAGTCAAGTAAAAGAGCTGAGTGAAGACAATACTTCCTCATCTTCAATGGAACCAAGTACTTCAATTACAACCACTGAAGCTGAAGAAAGAGTGGTTGATGCAGTTCAGGGAACTCCACCAGCACTTGAGAGAAGAACGGAGGAAAACCAGCCAAACGCACCCACATCCTCTCAAAATGAACCTCAGAAGTCTAACTGGAGACACCAAAGCTCTCATCCAATATACAACACTATAACTCCTCTAGATTCTGGAGTACAAACCAGGTCAAAAGCCAGAAATTCACTTGCCTTCTCAGCTTTTCTATCTTAGATAGAACCCAAAAATATCAAGGAAGCCTTGAAAGATGCAGATTGGATTATAGCCATGCAAGACGAACTACATCAGTTTGAAAGAAACAATGTTTGGCACCTGGTAGCTAGACCCTCAGATCGAACCATTATAGGAACCAGGTGGGTTTTCAGAAACAAGCTTGATGAACATGCATTATCACAAGGAACAAGGTCAGTCTAATAGTTCAAGGCTACAATCAGGAGGAATGGATTGACTATGATGAAATGTTTGCTCCAGTGGCTCGTATGGAGGCTATTAGAATTTTAATTGCTTTTGCATCTCATATGGAATTCACCTTGTTCCAAATGGATGTCAAAAGTGAATTTTGAATGGACTTCTTAAGGAAGAAGTCTATGTGAAGAAACCTCCAGGGTTTGAATGTCATGAATACCGTGAATATATTTTCAAACTGAACAAAGCATTGTACAGGCTAAAGCAAGCTCCTCGAGCTTGTTATGAAAGGTTGTCAAATTTCCTTTTGGAAAATGGCTTTAAAAGAGGGAGAATTTACAACACTTTGTTCTTGAAGAAACGGGGAAGGAACCTGCTCGTCGTTCAACTCTATGTTGATGATATCATTTTCGGAGCAACAACTGATTCTCTGTGTGAAGAATTTGAAAAACTTATGGGAAGTGAATTTGAAATGAGCATGATGGGGGAACTAAACTTCTTCTTGGGTCTTCAAGTAAAACAGTCCCCAACGGGCATATCCATTTGTCAGCAAAAATACATTGCTATTGTCACTCAACTGGACATGGATGAAACTGGATCTCCTGTGAATCAAACCACGTATAAAGGCATTATTAGGTCTCTTCTCTATCTCACTGCCAGCAGACCTGATATTATTTTTAGTGTAGGGTTATGTTGAAGGTTTCAATCAAATCCCAAGTAATCTCACTTGAAGGCTGCTAAAAGAATATTGAGATACCTCAAAGGAACATATGACCTAGTTCTATATTATCCCATCAAGGGATAGTTTTAATCTCATTGGTTACTGATGCAAACTATGCCGGTTATCTTGTGGATAGGAAAAGCACTTCTGGAATGGCTCACTTCTTAGGCTCATGTCTTATCTCTTGGGGCACAAGGAAGCAAAATCCAGTGGCTCTTTCAACAGCTGAAATAGAATATGTAGCTACAATATCCTACTGTGCTCAACTTTTATGGATCAAGCAGCAACTAGAGGACTTTGGGATACTCACTGTGCCCCTTCTATGTGACAACACCAGTGCACTCAACATGGCCAAGAATCCAGTTCAACACAAAGGACAAAGCAGATTGATATGAGGCATCACTTTCTGAGGGACAATGTGGAGAAAGGGCTGATATGTATGAGGTTCTGCAGCACAGAAGACCAAATTGCAGACATTTTCATCAAGGCTTTAAGTAGGGAACAGTTTGAAAGAAGCAGAATGAAGTTGAGGCTTTTAAAGTCCAATCGAGAACCTGATTCCTCTTTATTTGGCTATGAAAATCACATTCAAGAAATAACTGGCTAAAAGTGTTTTTTGGCCGCGTCTAACTCACTTTAATACCGTTGCAGGTGAACACGCATGATGAGTATAGAAGCAGCAGATGAAATTCATGAATGATAATAGAGGATTGAGTCTTTCAAATAAAAGGTCAAGAACCTGGTTCTTGTACCAAAGGTTAGTAGTTCTGTGCATCCTTTAATACACGTCTTAAAAAGGGTACAAACCTTACTGCCATGTCATTCAACTTTTCAGATTCGTTGTCACGTCTCTTCACTTCAAATCATTCCATTTCCCTCTGAAACATTACATTTCTCCATGCCCAACCGCCGTTTCTGAATCGATGCCTATTCCTCTCTCCTCATAATTATCCTCTCATAATAAAAACCCTCCTCTGTTCTCTCTAACCATAAGTTCTCCAGTAGAATTTCCCAAAAGCATCGTCACACCTTTTTTTTCTTTTTCTCTTTCTCTTCAATGGCTGAGAAAAACTCCGACCTCCCTACCTCAGTCGTACTCTCTATTACTCCTCCCGCTAAAGTCACTCGTCACCCAGTTTTCCTGTCTCTCCCTATTTCAGAAACCCCCAAAATTGTTGCTCCATCTTCTCTATCTTCTGAGGCTCCCAGTAGTCGAAGACCCAGTGGAGAACAAGGTCAAAACCCTGAGGTCATAAATAGTTCTACCATCATTGCTACCGACTCAGCGGTGGCACTAGTACCATTTGAGGAAGTGAAAAATGTTGTAATAGTTTTTGTGGTGTCTACTGATGGGGTACTGCATGAGATCATCTCACAAAAAAATGAGGTACAAAGTGTGGGGGACGAAGGGGCCATAGTAACTGTTGAAGGGGATGCATCGGCAGATATTATTGGACCATCACATGAGGAACCTGATCCCTCTCCGAAGGACCCAGGTCAGGGCTCTCGTTCCCAGGACAGTTCTGTTCCTGCATTCACGGCTGTGCCATTAGAAATGCACATACCTGAAATAAGATCCAGTGATGATGAGGACCTCGATAATGTGGCTCTTGATGCATTCATAGTTATACAGAGAGTTGTGTCTACTCCTGAGTATGAAACCAAGCGACCTACTACAAGGATCAAGCTAAGGTGGCCTACTATTCTGCTCTTCAAAAGAGCAAGACAAGTAGTAAGCAGAAAAGGAGAAAGTTGGTGAAAGATAGTGTACCTGTAACTGATAAGGCAATCCCTGTAGTAGAGGTGGATGAGGAAACCCCAAATGAACCTGGTTCACTGGTTAGACGGTCTTTGAAAAAGAAGAAGCTTGTTTCAACAGAGAAGGGGTCAACCTCTAGGTCCAAGATAAAAGAGGTGGTGAGTGAGTTCTCGATGTTTGATGAGGATGTGTTAGTCAAATCCAAGGAAAAAGGAAAAGTAAGCAGTGAGAAGTCCAAGAAATGCAAGTCTAAAATTGTTTACAAACCTGGTTCTGTGAAGAGAATGAGAAGTGAAGTCAGCCTTGGCTCTGAACGTCTGCGACATCAAAAAGTTCTGTTGGGTCATACATTTGACTCAGCAATCTCTGAGATGGCTAGTATGAACCAAATTCTAGAAATGGTAGAGTTTCAATGCTGGGCGCACTTATTCCAAGTGGATGCCTATAAGGTATATAAGGATGAGGTACAAAGCTTCTTTTCTAGTCTATTTCCCGTTGAAACTGGCCACATTTGTGCTTTGGTCAATGGAGTGGACATTTTCTTCGATGTAAAGTTGCTTGGAGAGATTCTTAAAGTTCCTACTGCTGGTGTGAAAAGTGTAAGGGATGTATGTCAGTTTAACTTTAGAAATGTCGTGGTCAAAGCCAATGCAAACCAGAAAGGGGACCAGATCCATAAGAAAGCGCTTCTTCGTGTGTACCAACTGTTGTTCGAATTGGTTAACAAAGTTTTTATTGCCTCGAGCTGAGAGGAGGTCAATGACTTCTAAGTCTCACTTGTTCTTGATGGAACAACTAAACAGTTTTTCCCTTGTGAGTCTACCTGCTATCATGATTGAACACATGCAAAAAGTTGCCTCCTTCAAGGATGGTAATCATGGGCTTCCCTACGGGTTCCTGCTCACTCGAGTGTTTAAATTCTTTGAAGTACCTCTGGGGCCGGGCAAGGTGGGGACTAAGAAGCAGACTTTCTCACGGTCCACTTTGGAAGAATACGAGTGCATAGAAAATAATGGGGGGGGGGGTAGGAAGTACATCAACTGTCTCACATCTTATTAATGCTCAGAACAGTGCAGCTGAGGAAATTCGTCAGTTGAGAGCCAGGAACGCTATCCTCGAAGGCTAGCAAGCCCAAGGGGTTCCAATGTCAAATGATGAGGTAGCTCGTTTGACCAAGGAGAATGCTGATCTCAGGGCGCAAGTAGAGAAACTGAAAGCAAAACTGCTCAATGAGCAAAAGTCGGGAAATGCCCAAATTGATTTTGTTCTCCAAACACTTGATGCAGTGTCCAAGCCTTTTACTCCTAGTGCCCCCTAAGTACCCCTTCAGTGACTAGTTTCTGGAAATGTTCTTTCAAAATTTCTTTCTTGTTTTGGCAGTTCTTTTTGTTTTCTTTTTATATGGTTGGGATGGAACACTACTTCTCCTGTTTTAACAAGTCCAATGTTGCCTTTTGCTTTTAAAGCAAATGCATATTAAAGTTTTATTAATATCAATTCTATCCTCTTTTATTATATCAATGTTTTATCTCTATATTCTATTCTCTATCACGTTTGTGTGTACATATGTGGCATGAGTTAGCTTGGCTAGATTTCTTGGTGTCGTTCTTCTGTTTGTGTGTTTTTAATGATGCCAAGAGGGGAAAAAGAATGATAGCAATAAGTTAGGGGGACCGTATGGGGAAAAGAATGATAGTAATAAGTCAGGGGAAACTTGTGGTCTCCTGTTATTCAATCTGGTTCTCTGAGCTCTAACTCATTGTCTTCAATGCTAAGTTTGTCATCATCAAAAAGGGGGAAATTGATAGGTTTTCAATATCTTTGTCGTGGGTTTTGGTGATCTAAAACACTTAATGTCAAGAACCAGATAGGGAACTTAACTCACTTGGATTACACCGCATCTAATGGACTCCAGCCAAATATGAACTGCTACAGCTTCAGGAGCTAGGAACCCAAACAACGACCTGATACTCTTGTGGGTTCCTCACTGTAGTACAAAGTCATTTGGACACAGCTGTAAATGAAGTGACAGCCTGCACTGTTTCTGACGCACTGCACTGTTTCCAGCACCCACTCATTGTCTGACCAACTAAAGTGCTCATATCATTTTAAGTGATTTGATCAAGGTGTACTTACAACGAGTTTACACAAAATATCACTTGAACGTTTCAGTTTCTTCCTTAAAGCTTCTTGGCAAAACAGAGAAATCAATCCTCACGAGCTTGAAGAACAAAGTTGAACACAACTACAGACCAGTTCCAAAAGTTAGCATGTTGATTAGGAATCCTTTGTAAATCTGTAAACTCCCTGAGTTTATGTTATGTCTAGGTTTAGTCATAAGCAAAATCCTTTGTAACCGTAGTGTGACAAAGTGGCTTGTGGTGGAAACATCACAAGTTAGTCAAAGCCTTTGTAACTAGGATAGTTATAGAATGGCTTGTGATGAGAGCATCACAAGTTAGTTGAAATCTTTGCAATAGGGTTTATTGTAAAGTGGCATGTAATAGGAAGATTGCAAGTTAGTGAAGTTAAAAGCCTACAGGTGTAGGTCATGGTTTTTTTATCCCCTTGTGTGGGATTTTTCCACGTAAAAATCCTCTGCCTTATTTACGTACAACTTTACTAGCATTCATGGAAAACCTTATAAAGGATCAGGTACTCTACTATTTGGTGGACTCACACAAACTAATAAGTGTCGTTGAGTTACAAGCGGGGGACTTTGATTAAAACACTTTGAACAATTATTCAACCATTTAGATCACTTTAATTAGAATTATTAGCGTTATTTGGGGAAAAAATGTTGAGTGAGTAATTAAGTTCTTATTTTATTTTGAATAATAATGATATTGTCACGATCTAAAACCTAGCATGTCGTGATGGCGCCTAATGTGGTATTAGGCGAGTTGACATTTCAAATAATTCCAACACTTTTAAATGAAAGGTAAAACAACACAGGTTTAAATTTATCAAACTCTCAAAAACTGGATAGAAGGTCCAAAACACAATATGGAAATTCCCATAATCAGGGTGTCACTGAGTACATAAGTGTCTATACAACACAAGTCTAGAAATACTGTCTATAATAATCTGAAACTAAATACATAAAGTGGAAAGATAGGGAAGGATAGACAAGGTTTGCGAATGCTAGGCAACTGCCTTGAAATCTCCAAACAATCAACGATGCAAATGAATTAATACTCACTGTGTCCGGAAATACCTAGATCTGCACATGAAATGTAGGGTGTAGCGTGAGTACAACCAACGCAGTAAGTAACAAGACTAAATAAAGGACTAAAAGTAGTAACGAGCTTCACAATTATAGTTCAATTACACTAGTTTCAACATAGGAAGGTATGCATGCTTTCAAGTTCGACAATTTCACCCAAAACGATTGATTCATGTCAAGTTCAAGTGAAACAGAATATAATGTCGCTTAGAAATTGCAAGAAAGTTATATATGACAACTGAAGTGAAATAGTAATGAAGTCAAATGCATCCTCTCAGAGCAACCGTCACTCAGTCCTCCCATTCACCCACATTACAATCACTCATACCTCACACTCACTCATTTCTCTCAGTCGCTCAGCACTCGGCAATCGCACTCGCATTTAATAGGTACTTGCACACACTGGGGGTATGTACAGACTCTAGAGGGGCTCCTTCAGCCCAAGCACTATAACAAGTCAATGATGGCATAAATCAATAAAACATATTGCGGCGTGCAACCCGATCCCATAAATATCCTCACAATCAAGCCCTCGACCCAGTCTCGAGCTCTCAATAATCATGATAATCAACCCAAGCAGAAATTATATAAAGTATCAACAAAGAATAATAGAGACTGTGGTATAATGTGCAAGTAAAATTGTGACCGAGTACAAAACAACAATTTAACAGATAAGTTAACATGTATACAACCTCTGTATGTCCCTATAGTGCCAGCACATAGTCTAAACATGAATTCTAACATGACTTGTAGTCCAATTTATATAACATATGGAGAATACACAGATAACCATAGATTTTTTTTAACTATACAGTTCATGGAATTGACCAAGTCACAATTCCTACGGTGCACGCCCACACGCCCATCACCTAGCATGTGCATTCCTCAAAACCAATCACATGACACATAATCCAGGGTTTCATATCCTCAGAACCAAATTTAGAACTATTAATTAACTCAAGCCAAGCAAATCTCTACTCCAACACACCTTTGCCTCGTAAAACGGCCTTCAATTGCCTCGAATCTAGCCACAAATAATTCGATAAAATCAACACGAGCTAAAGGAATCAATTTCATAAGTACATACTAAGCTCTTAATCAAAAGTCAACTCAAAGTCGGCCCTCGGGCCCACATCTCAGAATCGGGTAAAAGTAACAAAATTCGAATATCCATTCAACCACGAGTCCACCATACAAAAATTACTCAAATCAAATATTAAAATCTCGATCAAAACCTCTAAATTTGGCCTAAGCACTTTCTTCCTTTTCCCCCTAATTTTCCATCACAAATCACTAATTTAATGATGAAATCAAAGATATAATCATGAAGATTAACCAAAACTAGGTATGAATCACTTACCCGAATCACCCACGTGAAAATATCTCCAAAGATTGCTTCCCACCGAGCTCCCAAATCAATTTTTTTTTTATGAACTCAAACTCTCATTTTGAAATATTTAAATTTCTGCCCATTAATCCTTAATCGCGATCGCAAAAATTGCCTCACATTCGCGAAGCACAAAATAGTCTGCCCCTCTAACTTACCTTAAGCGGACACGGATACCTCCACGCGAACGTATACCATAACTTCCTCCAACCCACACGATCATGTCTCACCTCGCATGACTGCAAAGCACAAACGCGTGACACCCAATTGCCTCCTCACCTCTTTGCAAACATGGCAATGCCCACGCGTTCGCGATGCACTGCCTAGCCAAACCTAGCTCACACGTACTACCCCTCGCAAATGCATAGGGAAAACATCACCACTGCCCCAAACAAGCCTACGTGATCGCGGACTTGTTCACGTGATCGTGTATAAGGAAACCAGATACAGATGCCAGAAAATCTTCAGCCATAACACCAAGTCCAAAATCAATCTGTTAACCATCTAAAACTCACCGAGGCCCCCCAAGACCTCAATCAAAAATACCATCAAGTCTCAAAACATCATATAAACTTAGTCGATCCCTCAAATCACATCATACAATATCAAAAACATGAATCACACCCCAATTCAAGCCTAATGGTACTAAGGAAATTCAAATTCTACAAACGATGCTGAAACCTATCTAATCACATCCGATTGATCTGAAATTTTGCTCACAAGCCACAAATGACACCACGGACCTACTCCAACTCCCTGAACTCCAATCCGAGCCCAGTACCCATGTATTCCACTCTCAGTCAAACTTCTAAATTTCCAAATTTCGTCATTTCAAGCCTAATTCAACTATACACCTCCAAATGACTATCCAAACACGCTTTTAAGTCCAAAATCACCCAAGGGAGCTAACGAAACCATCAAAAATCCATTTCGAAGTCATTTAAACATAAGTCAACATCCGGTAAACCATTTCATCTTAAGCTTCCAACCTTGATACTAAGTGTCGCAAATCCTTTTTAAATCCCTTAGGACCCGAACTAACAACTACAGCAAGTCACATAACAACTGTAAAGCATAGAATGAGCAGTAAATGAGGTGTAAGGCCCCATGAAATCCCTACTCAAAAACCCGGATCCCGTGGTGCCAAGTTAGGATCGTGTGTTAGAAATTAGTAAAAATGGGCGCGGACCTTTTTGGATTGAATGATGTATTAAAAAGTCAAGAATAAGTTTCTAGAATAAACGCGAGAAATACGGTCCAGAATGTGGTCGTATAATTGAAATGCGGACCGCATAGCTTCCGCAGAGTGAGGCAGAATGTTGGTTAAAATTGAAGTCAAAAATGCAGTCGAAATGCGGTCGCATAATCAAAAATGCGGACCGCATAAGTCGTCGCATATTTTTCCCTTGAATTTGCGAAGGTCAGTTGTGCGGTGCACTTTGCGACCGCAGAACATGAATGCAGACCGCATTATTACCACAGACCGAGTTAGAATGTTTAGTTCTTTTAGGAGCATTCTGCGGTCCATGATGCGGACCGCATGTTAATTCTGAGGTCGCAGATGCGACCGCATAGTTGACTCGGGCTCCAATTTTCTAATTTTTAACCCGACTTCCATATCGATATAACCAGTGTTTTAGCTCATTTTGAGCATTCATCTGAGCAATTCTAGAGAGAGTAAGAGGTTCCTTAGAGAGGAAAAGTCTCCCATCAAATTATTCCATAAGATTGGGCTAAATCATTGAAGAAAATCAAGGAAAGGCTCCTGAATCTTCATCCCAAGAGGTAAGGCTCCATCACCTCAGCTCATATTTGTATACTTAGCCATATGGGGCCATTAGGGAAGTAATTCATGGGTATGAGAATGAATCTCTTGCATGCATGCCACCATAGAGTATTGGAAAGTAGTAAAATAAAAAAGGAGGCAATTGGGGTGTATAACATGATAGAAATTCCTCACAAAAAGGGGCCTAAAAATACAATGCACCTTTACTGTTTGATGATATGCTCGAGCCAAGCTAGAACTTCAGTTTTGTCTCTAATTCTCAATTTTTAATTCGAAACTTCTTGCTCAATAAATTGAAGCTCTAAGAGTTCCGGGAAAAATTATAAAAGAATAAGGAAAGGCTTTGTTGAGGTATGTATGGCTATAACCCCCTTTTATTAGAAATCGAGCACCGTTGGTGCTTACGGACGTGTGGTAAGAGTTGAATTGGCTAGTGTATTGATTGTTATTGTTAAATTAATTAATTTACATATATCTATACATGTTCGTGAAAGATGTGCCTCAATGTGAATAACGTGCCAATCTTGATAATTAGAGAATGATGAAAAGTATAATTATTTGTTGAAATACTTGGGCTTTAAGCCGACACTGAAACAAAGAATTATTCATGCTAGCTATGTGCTCACTATTTGTGATTGCAACTTGAAATATCCTTGATATACGCGTCTATGATCAAAACTTATAAACTAGTATTGAAAAGGGACAATGATGTGATGATGGTGGCCATGAGTGCCTAAAAAGTGTTATGATATGTATGGAATAAGGATTTGAAGGTGTTGACAAATGAGAATCGGGTAATGCCTCCAATGAGGTGACCTAGCCGATCGGGTCGTGATCGGACACCATGCTGCACACATGGTGGAAATGCGCAGATATTGAATCCCGTATAAGGGAAACAAAATATTGATTGAAAGTAATGCCTCCAATGAGGTGAACTAGCCGGTCGGGTCGTGACCAGACTCCGCTCGAGATAGCGGTGGTGATGAGAACAGTGGTGAACATGTGACAAAATTGCCTTAATCGGTGTTGTGGAAATTGTATGAAGAATTATATGAATTGTTTCTTTGAATTGCCGTATTAATTGCTTGTATCTATTTGATAGTTCTTTCTAGTAAAATAGTGTCTAGTTATACATACCAGTACAATTCAAATGTACTGATGCCCCTTTTGCCGGGGGCGCTACATTCGTATGATGATTGTAGGCGGCCCCATAGCGGACATTGCAGACCGTGTGTAGCGGAGCGTTCATATACTCGAAGTCACAGTGAGCCCCTTATTCTTCCATGGGGCTGTATGGTGTACCTTTTGTTATTACAACTTTTCATTTTGAGGTATAGCCGGGGCCATATTGCCGGCATAGTCATGCTTATGTGTTGTATCTTTAGAGGCTCCAAGGACACTAGTGTGGTTTATGCATGGGTTTTTGGGGAGTCCCCTATGTGTATATGTTGTAAATCCTAAACTTGTGATCTCCTTAATTCGTATCTCTAATAGAATCCACGAAGCTAGCTTATGAACGACAAATTTTTATGATATGAAATGAAACAGTAATGTGTTATACACCATGTATTATCATTCAAATTAACCAAAGGCATGAGTCCCGCTTTCATGTTGAGTCGGGGTAGAAAGTATTCGGTAAGGCTTGCTTAGTCGGGTTCACTTGATTGAGCGCCGGTCGCGCCTCCCGCGGATGGGGCGTGACAAACTTGGTATTAGAGCCTAAGGTTTTGAAAGTGTCCTAGGATGTCTTGGAGCCGTGTCTAGTAGAGTCCTTCTTATCGGTATGAAGTCGACCACATCTATAAGTTGGAGGCTTTTTGGGCATTTAGGAATAACACCCTTCTTTGATACTCTAGATCGTGCGGTGAAATTGTTTACTTCCTAATCGGTGTGTTGTTCAATCTTTCAGTAAATGGCACCTAAGAAAAAGGCAAAAACTGGCCAAGAGGCCAATGCCACCCCAGGAGTGGTTGATGAGTCGCTGATTGATGTTGCGGGTGAGGGTAGCCACCCTGCCATTATCCTGCCGGATCCTCCTATTCCAAAATAAACTACCTCAGTCCTTACAACTACGGAGGGTTCCACTATACCTCCCGTTGAGGCTCCTGTCCCGCCTCCAGTCCCAGCTTCCGGTTCTAGCATTTCTGATGGGGATCTTAGGGGAGCTATTCAAATGTTGGCTCAGTTGGTGGCCTCTCAGGACCAAATGTCAAATATTGCACCCAGTTCATCCAGCCAGCCAGGGGATTCTACTGGTTCCAGGGTAAACAGGTTCCTTCAGTTAGACCCTCCGGTATTCACGGGTGCCAACTCCGAAGAAGACCCACAGGACTTTATGGATGAGATGCAGAAGACCCTCAGGGTGATGCATGTGACTGAGATAGAGGGAGTAGAGTTGACTGCCTACCGTCTGAAAGGGGCGGCCTATTCATGGTTTGAGTTATGGGAGGACTCCCGAGATGAGGGGCGCCCTCCAACGAAGTGGAGTAAGTTTGCCAATGGTTTCATTGATCATTTCTTGCCCGCTGAGACAAGGGCAGCCCGGGCAGCAGAATTTGAAAATCTGAGGCAAGGTGACAGAAGTGTATGGGAGTACCACATGTAGTTTGTCCGCTTGTCCAAGTATGCTATTCACATGTTGCCTACCATGGAGGCTAAAGTGCGTCGGTTTGTTCAGGGTCTTAATCATTTGACTATTAATGAGGCTTCTACAGCAACATTGCATTCTGACATGAACTATGGGAGGATGGTAGCCTTCGCTCAGACCACAGAGCACCGTAAGTTGAAGAACAGAATGGCGAGAGAGAGTAACAGCAAGGCCCGGTCTACGGGCAACATAGGAGAGTCCCTAGGTGGGGGAAGATCAGCTTTTAGGGGAGGATCATCAGAACCTTCCCAGTCTGTTGCACAGTCTTCAGCCAGTGCACTGCCATCAGGGCCCAGCCAGCAGCAGTGGAGTCGTTTCAAGCCCGGTCAGGGCAACAGGGAATTCCGCCAGCGAGGCTGGTTAGGGGAGAGGTCTCAGCAGCAGTAGAGATCCCCGTATCCCAAGTGTGGGAAGATGCACTCGAGGGTCTGTTACACGAAGTTGCCTATATGTTATGGATGTGGGATGAGGGGCTATATTCATAGACACTGTCGTGCGTCTCGTCAGGGAACAGGCAGGGGCACAGCTCAGCCCTCCAGTACAGCAGCTACCACATCTTCAACCCCCTCCCCAGCTCAAGGTGCCCCAATGCCCGCAGAGCGGGGTGCAGCTAGGGGTGGTGCGCAGAGTTCGAGAGGTCCCAGCCAATTTTATGCTATGAGTAGTCGCTAGACTGCAGAGGCTTCTCCAAATGTTGTTACAGGTATTCTGACTGTCCAATCTCATGATGTGTATGTGCTTATTGACCCTGGTTCCACTTTATCATATGTTACCCCGTTTGTTGCTATGAGATTTGGGATAGAACCAGAGCAACTACACGAGCCATTCTCAGTATCTACCCCAGTTGGTGAGTCAATTTTGGCTACTCGAGTTTATAGGGGTTGTGTTGTTACGGTGCGTGGTAGGGATACTATGGCCGACCTTATCGAGTTGGG
>MU786988.1:0-26024 GCA_026770625.1 Nicotiana glauca | reverse complement strand
GAAGTTTGGCTCATTTGGGGGCCTACCAGAGACCGTTAGCTAGGGAAGTTCACCGACTAACTAATTTGGGAGTTCGTCTGGCAGACTCTGATGAAGGAGGGGTAATTATACGAAATATGGCTGAATCGTCGCTTGTGGTAGAGGTGAAATAAAAGCAATTCAGTGATACATTGTTAGCACAACTAAAAGAAGGGATTCACAATCATAAGACCTCAGCTTTCTCCTTGGGCATGAATGATGGTACCTTACGGTACCAAGACCGCCTGTGCGTTCCTGATATCGACAGTCTTCGGGAAAGGATCATGGTAGAAGCTCACACGTCCAGGTATTCCGTGCACCCAGGTTCTACAAAAATGTATCATGATCTCAAGGAAATTTATTGGTGGAACAACATGAAGAAGGATGTGGTGGAATTTGTGGCAAAGTGTCCAAATTTTCAACAGGTAAAAGCCGAACATCAAAGGCCCGGTGGGTTGACACAATGCATAGACATTCCAATGTGGAAGTGGTAGATGATTAACATGGACTTTGTGGTAGGATTGCCGCGAACTTCGCGCAAGTTTGACTCAATTTGGGTAATCGTGGATCGTCTCACAAAATCAGCACACTTCTTGCCAGTTAAATCTACCGACACGGTGTAGCAATATGCTCAGTTGTATATCAAAGAAATAGTCAGGTTATATGGCACTCTATTCTCAATCATTTCAGACCGAGGGGCTCAATTCACAGCTAACTTTTGGAAGAAGTTTCAGCAGGGTTTGGGAACGCAAGTAAACCTTAGCACAACTTTTCATCCACAGACCGATGGGCAAGCAGAACGTACTATTTAGACGCTTGAGGATATGTTGCGCGCTTGTACTATTGACTTCAAGGGAAGTTGGGATGACCATTTGCCACTCATAGAATTTGCTTACAATAACAGCTTTCACGCTAGTATTCAAATGGCATCGTTTGAAGCATTGTGCGGTAGGAGATGTAGGTCTCCCATCGGATGGTTCGAGGTTGGAGAAGCGGAATTGATAGGGCCGGACCTCGTGCATCAGGCCATGGATAAAGTCAAGCTCATTAAAGAAATGTTAAAAACTGCTCAAAGTCGCCAAAAATCCTACTCGGATGTGCGTCGCAGAGATTTGGAGTTTAAAGAAGATGATTGGGTATTCTTGAAAGTTTCCCCTATGAAAGGTATCACGCGATTCGAAAAGAAAGGAAAGTTAAGCCCAAGGTACGTCGGGCCATACAGAATTATTCAGAAAGTTGGTCAGGTAGCATACAAGCTCGAGCTGCCGCCCGAGATGTCATTGGTACACCCGGTTTTTCATGTGTCTATGTTAAGGAAGGTGGTAGGGGATCCGTCCTCCATTGTGCCCGTAGAGACTATTGAAGTAAACGAAGGGCTATCATACGAAGAGGTCCCAGTTGCCATTCTTGATAGACAAGTTCGAAAACTAAGGAATAAGGAGATTGCATCCGTAAAAGTATTATGGCGGAAACATCACGTTGAGGAAACTACTTGGGAAGCCGAGGGCGAAATGAAAAAGAAGTATCCACACTTGTTTGAATGATCATGTAATAACCATCCTCTTTTAGTAATATGGTTTTCTATATGGCCATTGTTGATATTGTGCCAGTTATACTATGCTTTGTAAATATGTTTATGGTGTTATGGTGTGTTTCTAGGGCTCTCTGACAGGTGGATAAGGCCTAAATACAAAGGAAACTCTGGCGAAATTTTCGGAAATTTAGGGAGTTAGCTAAATTGGAAGACTGTCAACCAGTTTCGGGTTGTGAAGAGAGGAAGATTGCACTAACAATGTTAATAAGTGAACCTTGATCCTCATTCGAGGACGAATGATCTTAAGTGGGGGACGATGTAAGGCCCCGTGAAATCCCTACTCAAAAACCCGGATCCCGTGGTGCCAAGTTAGGATCGTGTGTTAGAAATTAGTAAATATGGGCGCGGACCTTTTTGGATTGAATGATGTATTAAAAATTCAAGAATAAGTTTCTAGAATAAACGCGAGAAATGCGGTCCAGAATGCGGTCGCATAATTGAAATGCGGACCGCATAGCTGCCGCAGAGTGAGGCAGAATGTTGGTTAAAATTGAAGTCAGAAATGCAGTCGAAATGCGGTCGCATAATCAAAAATGTGGACCGCATAAGTCGTCGCATATTTTTCCCTTGAATTTGTGAAGGTCAGTTCTGCGGTACACTTTGCGACCGTAGAACATGAATGCGGACCGCATTATTACCGCAGACCGAGTCAGAATGTTTAGTTTTTTTGGGAGCATTCTGCGGTCCATTATGCGGACCGCATGTTAATTCTGAGGTCGCAGATGCGACCGCATAGTTGACTTGGGGCTCTAATTTTCTAATTTTTAACCCGACTTCCATATCGATATAACCGGTGTTTTAGCTCATTTTGAGCATTCATCTAAGAAATTCTAGAGAGAGTAAGAGGTTCCTTAGAGAGGGAAAGTCTCCCATCAAATTATTCCATAAGATTGGGCTAAATCATTGAAGAAAATCAAGGAAAGGCTCCTGAATCTTCATCCCAAGAGGTAAGGCTCCATCACCTCAGCTCATATTTGTATACTTAGCCATATGGGGACATTAGGGAAGTAATTCATGGGTATGAGAATGAATCTCTTGCATGCATGCCACCATAGAGTATTGGAAAGTAGTAAAATTAAAAAGGAGGCAATTGGGGGTATAACATGATAGAAATTCCTCACAAAAAGGGGCCTAAGAATACAATGCACCTTTAGTGTTTGATGATATGCTCGAGCCAAGCTAGAACTTCAGTTTCGTCTCTAATTATCAATTTTTAATTCAAAATTTCTTGCTCAATAGATTGAAGCTCTAAGAGTTCCGGGAAAAATTGTAAAAGAATAAGGAAAAGCTTTGTTGAGGTATGTATGGCTATAACCCCCTTTTATTAGAAATCGAGCTCTGTTGGTGCTTACGGGCGTGTGGTAAGAGTTGAATCGGCTAGTGTATTGATTGTTATTGTGAAATTAATTGATTTACATATATCTATACATGTTCGTGAAGGATGTGCCTCAATGTGAATAACGTCCAATCTTTATAATTAGAGAATGATGAAAAGTATAATTATTTGTTGAAATACTTGGGCTATAAGCCGACACTGAAATAAAGAATTATTCATGCTAGCTATGTGCTCACTATTTGTGATTGCAACTTGAAATATCCTTGATATACGCGTCTATGATCAAAACTTATAAACTAGTATTGAAAAGGGACAATGATGTGATGATGGTGGCCATGAGTGCCCAAAAAGTGTTATGGTATGTATGGAATAAGGATTTGAAGGTGTTGACAAATGAGAATCGGGTAATGCCTCCAATGAGGTGACCTAGCCGATCGGGTCATGATCGGACACCATGCTGCACACATGGTGGAAATGTGCAGATATTGAATCCTGTATAAGGGAAACGAAATATTGATTGAAAGTAATGCCTCCAATGAGGTGAACTAGCCGGTCGGGTCGTGACCAGACTCCGCTCGAGATGGCGGTGGTGATGAGAACAGTGGTGAACATGTGAAAAATTGCCTTAATCGGTGTTGTGGAAATTGTATGAAGAATTATATGAATTGTTTCTTTGAATTGCCGTATTAATTGCTTGTATCTATTTGATAGTTCTTTCTAGTAAAATAGTGTCTAGTTATACATACCAGTACAATTCAAATGTACTGATGCCCCTTTTGCCGGGGGCGCTACATTCGTATGATGATTGTAGGCGGCCCCATAGCGGACATTGCAGACCGTGTGTAGCGGAGCGTTCATATACTCGAAGTCACAGTGAGCCCCTTATTCTTCCATGGGGCTGTATGGTGTACCTTTTGTTATTACAACTTTTCATTTTGAGGTATAGCCGGGGCCATGTTGCCGGCATAGTCATGCTTATGTGTTGTATCTTTAGAGGCTCCAAGGACACTAGTGTGGTTTACGCATGGGTTTTTGGGGAGTCCCCTATGTGTATATGTTGTAAATCCTAAACTTGTATTCTCCTTAAGTCGTATCTCTAATAGAATCCATGAAGCTAACTTATGAACGGCAAATTTTTATGATATGAAATGATACAGTAACGTGTTATACACCATGTATTATCTTTCAAATTAACCAAAGGCATGAGTCCCGCTTTCATGTTGAGTCGGAGTAGAAAGTGTTCGGTAAGGCTTGCTTAGTCGGGTTCACTTGATTGAGCGTCGGTCGCGCCTCCCGCGGATGGGGCGTGACATGAGGGAACGGGGCTATAACTCTCAAAATGACCGGCCAGGTCATTACATCCTCCCCCTCTTAAACAAACGTTCATCCTCTAACTGGTCCCGAAACATACCTGGAGTCTCAAATAGGTATGGATTTGCTCTGCATCTCCCGCTCGGTCTCCCAAGTAGCCTCCTCAATTGGTTGACCTCTCCACTACACCTTCACTAAAGCTATGTTCTTAGACCTCAACTTTCAAACACGCCGATCCAAAATGGCCAGCAGCTCCACATCATACGTCAATCACCATCCAACTGAACCGTGCTGAAATCCAAAACATGAGACATATCACTGACATACTTCCGGAGCGTAGAAACATGAATTACTGGATGCACATTCGACAAACTAGGTGGCAAGGCAAGATTACAAGCCATCTCTCCAATCCTCTAAAGCACCTCAAACAACCCAATATATCGAGAGCTCAACTTGTCCTTCTTCCTGAACCTCATAACACCCTTCATGAGTAAAACATTGAGCAGAACCTTCTCCCCGGCCATGTAAGCAACATCATGAACCTTCTGATCGGCATAACTCTTCTGTCTAAGACTGCACCGTGCGAAGCCGATCCTGAATCAATTTAACCTTGTCCAAAAACATTCTAAACCAAGTCAGTACCCAATAGCCTAGCCTCACCCGGCTCGAATCGACCCACTAGAGATCGACACTGTCTCCCATACAAAGCCTCATATGGAGCCATGTGAATACTCGACTGGTAGCTATTGTTGTAGGAAAACTCCATGAGCGGCAGGAACTGATCCCTAGAAACCCCAAAATCAATGACACAAGCAAGTAACATATCCTCCAATATCTGAATAGTGCGCTCGGACTATCCGTCTGTCTGAGGGTGAAATGCTATACTCAACTCAACCTTAGTGCCCAACTCTCTCTACACGGCTCTCTAAAAATGTGATGTAAACTACGTGCCCTAATATGAAATGATAGAAACTGGCACTCCATGAAGGCAAAAAATCTCATGGATATAAATCTCAGCCAACCGCTCCAAAGAATAAGTAGTCTAACTAGAATAAAGTTCTTGGACTTGGTCAGCCGATCTGCAATCATCGAAATAGCATCAAACTTCCTCGAAGTCCGTAGGAGCCCGACTACAAAATCCATAATGATGCTCCCATTTTTGCTCTGGAATCTCTAGTGATGGGTTTTTAGTATTTTATGTTTTAATAATCAAACAAACTTATCATGAAGAATCAGATAGAGCACCCGGCGCACTGGACATACATTTCATGTGAACTAATCGAAGCCTAAAAATCAGCAAAGGGAGAAACACAATAGGGACGTGATGATCTGGATCTTTAGGGTTCTCCGACATAAGCAAGTCAGTGACTGTACGCAATCAAATAAAGAGGAACATAACAGGGAGTTGCTACTTTAGGGCTCTCTAACAAAAAGTACAAGTCAAGTACACACCTGGAAGATGACAGAAGAAAATGACCATCTGGAAACTGTTACAGAAGAGGAACACAACTAGGACCTGGTCTGTTGGTGTGTCCTGACAGGAAGTACAAAGCCCACTATCCAGCTAGAACGCAACTGCCCAGAAGTGGATGTGCAGGCTGTGCAGCAGTCACTTCTCACTGGGAAGAAGTACACCAAGAGTTGACATCACTATCCATTGTGATATCTTTTTGATAAAACAACCTGGTGCAAGACACACTTCCTTTGTGCATTCAGTGATATTCTCTCAAGCATAACAAAGTTCATCTAGCATTTGAAGTCACTATGTGTGTCAAGAACAAGAAGACAACTCCACTAAGGATCAACTTCTAATCGAGTCTTGTGTATGTCCATAGTTGAGTTATAATCTTGTTAATTGTTCTACATTGTAATTCCTAATTTGCTTTCTTAGAAGCGTTGTCTTAGAAACAACCCAAATTCATAAACTTTAGAGTTTATGTTATGACTAGGAATAGTCATAAGTTAAATCCTCTGTAACTAGGACGGTTATGGTTTGGCTTCTGGTGGTGCATTACAAGTTAGTTTGAAGTCTTTGCAATAGGGTGTTTGTAAAGTGGCTTGTAATAGGTAGATTACAAGTTAGTTGACTTTAAAGCCTACATGTGTAGGTCGTGGTTTTTTTTATCCCCTTGTGTGGAATTTTTCCACGTAGAAAATCTCTGATCTTCTTTACATTCAGTCATTATTGCATTCTACTTATCAATCTCATATATGACCAGGTACTCTATAGTTTGGTGGACTCATATAAGTCATCAATTAATATTAGAGCAAGTTTCTCCTATCAGGCTAACACCTAGAAGGAATCCTCAATGGCTGCTCCACCAAGCTTTGAAGAAGGACAATCAACCTATAGACCTCCCAGATTCAATGGTCAATACCACGGCTGGTGTAAGACCGGGATGCATGATTTCATTATGGCAGAAGATTCAGATCTGTGGGATATTATATGTGATGGTCCACATGTTCCCATGAAGAAACTAGGCAAATGGTACCGAAAGGAAGAAGAGAGTACAACGACATTGACAGAAAAGCTGTAGAAAAAAACTATCGTGCCAAGAAAATCTTGATGTGTGACATAGGACCTGATGAGTACAATAGAGTCTCAGCTTGTGGAACTGCCAAAGAAATATGGGAGGCATTGAAAACCACTCATGAAGGAACCACTCAAGTCAAACAATCCAAGATTGACATGCTCACCATATAATATGAGCTTTTTTGGGTGAAGGATGATGAATGTATACAAGATATGCACGCTAGATTCACCTCCATCATGGATGAGCTTCATTCATTTGGAGATGTCATTCCCAGAAATAAGCTTGTAAGGAAAATTCTCTGCGTCCTACCTGGGTTTTGGGAAAGTAAGGTAAATGCCATCATAGAAGCTAAAAATATACAGACTCTGCCCATGGATGAGTTGATTGGTAATCTGAAAACTTACGAGATGAAAAGAAAGAAGAGAGCCTAAGAAGGAAAAAAATCGGGTGCTTAAAGCTGAACAGAGTGATTCAAGTGATGAAGATATCGACATGGCGTATCTTACTAAGAGATTTCAAAAATTGGTTCGAAGAAATTGTGGCATACCAAAGTGGGGCAGTTCAAGTAAAACAAGAAACAACAATCTCTGTCATGGATTTGGAAAGTTAGGGCATTTCATCAAAGACTGTCCACTTTCGAAATAGGAGTAATACAAGCAAAATCCTTACAAAGTAGGAAAAAGGAACCTGGTTCCAGAGAAAAGATTCAATCAAAAAAGTGTTGCAAACAATATCATTAAGCAGGCCCTTGCTTCTTGGGGAGACTCCTTTAGTGAATCCGAAAGGGAATCAGATGCAGAAAATAGTTCCATGTTGGTAGTGGAAACTAAAGCAATGAAGTACGACTCATTGTTCGCGCCGATGACTTAGTCAGATGATGATGATGAAGAAGATGAAAACGATGAGGTAAGCTTCCAGGATGTTCAGAGAAATCTGAAATCCTATTTTTCCAAGAAGCTAAGGTCTTTATCAAATGTCTTAATTGATGCCTATCATAGCCTTATAAACGATAAGGAGACCCTCACAATAGAACTAGGAGAGGCACAACAATCTAGAGATGATCTAGTGGTATGTGTAGTAGATCGAGATGAGACCATAGCTAATCTTGAAATAGAGAAGGAGGCCTTGAATGAAAGAATAACCAATATGGAAAATGAGAGAGACGACCTGATTGTAGTAGTTGTTTATCTAAAAGAAACAATAGAAGGCCTTAACAATGAGAAACACGTCTTAGAAGAAAAAGTTGCATCTGCTGAAGAGGAAAAGGATGACCGGTTAGCAATATGCGTTGATCTAGAGGAAACCATTGAGAGACTCAATAGAGAACATAGGAATGTAAGTCTTGGAAAAGGGAAGGAAGTAGCCAGTGAGTCGCACTTTTTGTTGGAAAAGGAGTTAACTGTTGTAAAAACTAGTCTCTGTAGTGAACTCGAGGGAAATCAGCAACTCCAAGCTGAGTTGGAGAAAGTAAAAAATGATCTTGAAAAATCCTTGAAATGGACCTGGTCCCTAGATGTTGTTACCTCCATGTATCTCAACAATAATGGGAGCAAGCAGGGCATCGGGTTTCAAAGGGTGAAAACTCCCTACAACCCACACAGCAAGTATGTCACTGTTCCTGATAACTGGATATGTACCCACTGCGGAAACAATGGGCATTTTAAAGAAAATTGTCAGGCGAGGGTTCAGTCTATTCAAAAGAACAAAGCGTTCACTAATAGAGTAACTACTAGCAAAGGACTAGGTACCACTCGCAAAAAGCGGATGGTGCCTGCGTGGACTAGGAAATCGCTCATTCGTCCTTTTTATAATAACAAGGGACCCAAACTAGTTTGGGTTCCTAAATCTAACCCTTGATGTGCATATGTAGGGAGCAGTGAGAGCAAACAGCTGGAAACATCATGAAATGCTTCTCACTGTCTGCAGGAAGGGAATGCATCCTTGAAAAGAAAGTAAAGGGTACATTCTCTGTGAATGAAAAGCCAGAAAGGTTCCCTTGGCACTTGAATAGGAAAAGACGGAACTGGAAATTGATGTATGGATGGTGTTCATCGCCTATGGAGTCACCAAAAAAATCTAGGAAAAAGGAATGAACACTGCTCTCTACTTGAGAACAGGTGTCGAACCAGGTCCTTTCTAAATCAAAACTCGCCAGGAACCACCAATTGGAAGAAAATGCCTTGCTTCTGACAACAGGAACGATCAACTTGGGAAGTACAATGCAAATAGACGAGTAAAGGAATCCTTCTGGGGAACAACCCACAAAACAAGGCCAAAAGGCCTCGAACAAATGAAGCACTAAATGGCAGGATATGCTCATGGGGTATTTCACAAGACACCCTCCTTTGTCAAGCAAGAAACCGTGAGGATTAATATGATGAACCAATCCTGGCTCTGGGAAATATCTAAGGCTTCAAATCAGGAGGATGATAAAGTGAGCAAGATGAAGGAGACAGGCAAAAGACAACGCAACACCATTCTCGTGTCTCACAAAGAACCTGGTACGTTACTTGCTACCAATGAAGCTGAAGGAAGAAGTAAAGCTGCAGCAAATGGCACTACACAAACAACAGAACACATAGTATGGGAAATCAAATTAACCACCATATTTCTCTCCTCAACCAACTTCTGTCTCAAATTGGAAAACCAAAGTGCACCTGTGATAATTCATGCCTCATCTTCTGGGAGACAACGAAGCAAAATGAAATGACCTCATCAATAACTGGAGAAAAATTTGAAGGGTGAGATCCTCCTCTGAGGATCAATATGAAGAAAGGATAGATCAGTGGAAAGCACTGCAGAACCGAACACCAAACTCCAGATATTGGCATCAAAGCCTCAATAAGTGAACATTCCGGAGAAATAAAGGAAAAGATGGAGTCACAGGAATCTAATAAAGAACCTGATCTTCAATTTGTTGATTGTTTAAGAGACCATCAGGTAAAGGTAGCTAAACTATTTTATGACCAAGCCTAACTCACATCAATATTGTTGTAGGTAAACACGCTTAACGATCATAGAAGTAAAAGGTATGGCTATAAACTGCAAAATGGGAGCTACTAAAACCTTGTTCAAAAGACTGCTCTGATATCAGTAATGTGCTTATTATGCATGTCCTCTTAAAATATAAAAAATAAAAAAATTGTGTTAACAAAATTAATTCAAATGCCACATCATCTTACTTTTCAACGTCTTTGTGTCATGTCTCGTCTTTCAAATCCTTCATCCTCTTTGCACGGTAACACTTTCCCACAAACCTATCGCCATTTTTAAAACTATTCAGAACTTGTTTCACTCACCACTCATCATTAGCCCTTCTTCAATAAAACCTTCCTTTTCTCTCAAGGCAAGTCATGAACCTTCATCTATTCTGTACAGCTGGGATCTTCTCTTTGTCTCTCTCTATACTCGTCTATCAAGTATTCGTCTAATGACGATCGAAAAATCATCTTATTCTCCCACCATTAACATCGCTCTCACTTCGTCATTATTCTTGAAATCATCCCTAGAGCACCATTATTTCACACCCTCTATCACCTTATCAACTCCTGGTTCCTCCTCCACTCCTACAGTTTTTCCATTCCTGATAAACCCTGTTTACCATTATTTTGAGAATCCTATGTCTAGTCAATCTTGCGATCTCATCAAAGATCACACAGAGGGTTGTACTCCTCAAGTATCAGAAGCCCCTGAAGATGATCCTGACCAGTATTTGAACACCTCCATGTTGGACTTAGTAACTCTCAAGGAGTCACCAGAAAAGGAAGCAACTCATAACATCATGGCTATAACTGCTGAGAGTGTGATGAATGAAGGAGCATATCTCTCATATGAGTACTAGGGGGAAGAAATTCCATTCCTAGGAGATGTAAGAACTACAACACTCCTCGAGTCATTGGCTCATGAGATATTCTTAGAAAACCTTCTGATTAACCTGATTCCCTTCCATGCAAACCCACTCTTGCACCTTCCATTCATTCCAAGCTCTTAGATTCTTCCTCCAAATCACTCACTATCAGGTCACTACAGCAAGAGAGTTTTGAGTCCTCATTTCGAAAAAATAAGAGGAGTGTCAAGACAAGGAAAAAGAGGAAAATGAATCCAAAGGATTTTATCAATAGAGTGTCAGTAAACCAAGTAGATCAAGATGCTTCCAAGGAACCTGGTTCCTTAGTACAACAATCTATGAAAATTCAACAGTCTATGAATAGGGTCATCGATAAAACTGTTGAAAAACGTAAAGGGTTATCTATGAGGTATAGTATCAAGTCTAAACGAAGTCTAACTGAGCTAGTTGTGTCCGAGGACAATACTGTGGGAATGAAAAGTAGGAAAGGAAAGTCTGATGAAGGATCTAGAAAACAAAAGGAGGAAACTGTTATGAAACCTGGTACAGTAAGGTCTACTACCCGTGATAGTGGTCTTCGGCAACAGAGATTAAGAACTCAAAATTTGTTGTGGGGTTGTTCATTTGATCCAACAATTTCGGAGATGACAAAGATGAAAAAAATTCTGGAGATTGTGGAATTTCAACAATGGGAACACTTGTTTGAAGAGAGAATGCCTCTGGTGTACGAAGATGCAGTACAAACGTTTTATGCATCTCTTTTCACTATTGAGGGGGGTCACATTTGTGCGTTTGTAAATGGATTAGACATTGTACTCGACGCTTTGATGTTGGGGATGATTCTCAGAATTCCGTGTGAAGGTATGTTCTCAGTTAAGGGTGTCTGTAGAGTAAACTTTCGGAGAGCAATCGTGAAAGAACAAGGTATTCAACAGGGGGAATAGGTGCATAAGAAGGTTTTGCTTCCTGAGTACCAGTTTCTTTTTGAACTTGTCAATAAAGTGCTCTTACCCCGCTCTGAGAGGTTCTCTATTGCTACAAGATCGTATATGGTACAGGTGTAAGCACTCGATGAGTTTGTCCTAATCAATCTGCCTTTAATCATGATAGACCATATGAAGAATTTGGCAAATTTTGAGGGTGGAAATCATGTGTTTCCTTATGGATTTCTCGTCACTCAGGTGTTCAGATTCTATAAGGCCCCCTTGGGGAATCCCAGAGTGGGCACACACAAGCAGACCTTCTCTAAAACCACTCTATAAGAATGTGAATGTATTGAAAAGGTTGGTGGAAGCATCTCGACCATCTCTAAGCTAATCAATGCTCAAAATGTAGCCTCTGAAGAGATAAGAAGGTTGAGGGCTCAAAATGCCATACTGGAAACTCAGCTCAGTCAAGCAGTTAACGGACCTGATTCTGTACGTGAGGAGATTACACTACTGACAAAGGAAAATAAGAGACTTCCGGCTCAATTACTTTAAGAACAATTGTCCGCAAATGCTAGACTGGACCTGGTTCTCAAAACCACGGCCCTCTCTTCTTCCAAGCCTCCTTCCTTTAGTACCCCCTAGGATCTTCCTTGTGTCAAGCTACTTTTGCTCTAATCTTCTGTGGCTGCTGTTTTACTTTTGTTTGCATGTTTTTGTTATGATGGCATGTTGTACTTAACCATTACTGCTCCTGAATTACTCAGTCCAATGTAAACATTAATGAAACAACTTCCTTTTCGTTGCTTGTACAACTCTATATTCCTTTGACTTCTCTTTTCTGTCATGTTTTATGCACATATGTGGCATGAGCTAGCTGTGCTAGACTTCTTTATGCTTATTATCTGTTGGTGCTCTTCTTTATTTCTATCCTTTTTAATGATGCCAAAAGGGGGAAGAAAGCTTAAATTAAGGGGGAACTTAAGTTTGATGGAGCTCTTAGATTAAGAGGGACCTTAACTGTGAGAATGATGAATATCTTAGATTAAGGGGGAACTACTGGCATCTCATATGGTTATTTTTGCTCTAAACAAATAGTGTCCATGCCTAAGTTTGTCATTATCAAAAAGGGGGAAATTGATGGGTTTTCAGTATTTTATGTCTTGATGATCTAACAAACTTATCATTTCCTACTCAAGGCATCGGCCACCACATTGGCCTTTCCGGGATGATACAAAATGGTAATATCATTATCCTTTGGCAGCTCCAACCATCTCTACTATCTCAAATTTACATCCTTTTTTAACAAGTGCTGGAGACTTTGATGATCCGTGAATACCTCACAAGAAAATCTGTAGAGATAATGCCTCCAAATATTCAATGCATGAAAGATGGCAGCCAACTCCAAATCATGAACGGGGTAGTTTTTCTAATGAGGCTCAACTGATGCAAAGCATATGCAATCACTCCACCCTCCTGCATTAAGACACACCCAATACCGATCTGAGAAGCTTCATAATAAATTGTATAAGAGAATGAAGCGGAAGGCAAAACTAGAACTGGAGTTGTGGTTAAGGCAGTCTTGAGCTTCTGAAAGCTCTCTTCACACTCATCCGACCACATAAAAGTAGCACCTTTTTGTGTTAATTTGGTCAAGGGCGATGCAATAGACGAGAAACCCTCTACGAAATGTCGATAATAATCGGCCATGCCGAGAAAGCTCCAAATCTCCGTAGTTGAGGACGGTCTAGGCCAACTCTAAATCGCCTCTATATTATTTGGGTCTACCTAAATCCCCTCACTAGACACCACGTGCTCAAATATTTCCACTGAACTAAGCCAACATTCGCACTTGGAGAAATTGACATAAAGGTTCTCCTCCCTCAACCGCTGCAACACAATCCTCAAATGCTAGGCGTGCTCCTCCTAGCTACGAGAGTACACCAGGATATCATCAATGAATACTATGAAAAACAAGTCAAGATAACGCTGAAACACACTATTTATCAAATGCATGAATGCTGCTAAGGCGTTGGTCAACCCAAAAGACATCACAAGGAACTCATAATGAACATAACGGGTCCTGAATGACATCTTTAGAATATCTGAGCCCCAAATCTTCAATTGTTGATACCAATAGTCAAATCAATATTAGAGAACACTTTCGCTCCCTGAAGCTGGTCAAATACATCATTAATTCACGGTAAATGATACTTATTCTTGATTGTAAATTTGTTCAACTGCCTATAGTCGATGCACATGTGCATAGTACCACCCTTCTTCTTCACAAACAGGACCGATGCATGCCGAGGTGACACACTTAGCCTATCAAGAAGTTCCTAAAGTTGCTCTTTTATTTCCTTCAACTCAGTTGGTAATAAACGATACGGAGGAATAGAAATGGCCTAAGTGCCCGACACCTAGTCAATACCAAAGTCGATGTCCCTATCGGGCAGCATGCCCGACAGGTCTACAGGAAGCATATCTAAAAAATCTTGCACATCAGAAAAAAATCAATAGTAGGAGTATCAGCAACAACATCCCTCACAAAGGTCAAATAAGATAAACAACCCTTCCCAACCATCTGTTGGGCCTTCAAATATGAAATCACTCTACTAGGAACATAGTCTATAGAACCTCTCTACTCGATCCTTGGAAACCCCGAAATTGCAAACATCACGGTCTTTATGTGACAATCAAGAATAGCATGACATGGAGACAACCAATCCATACCCAAGATCACGTCGAAGTCAACCATACTAAGCAATAAAAGATCAACTCTAGTCTCCAATCCCCAATAGTCACTACACATGACCGATATACATGGTCCACAACAATAGTATCGCCCACTGGTGTAGATACATGAGCTGATTAAACTAAATACTTATGGGGAATATCCAGATACTGAGAAAAATACGATGGTATATATAAATAAGTGGAACCAGGGTCAAATAATACAGAAGCAACCCTGTGACATACTGAGACAATACCTGTAATCACTGCATCTGAAGTAACAACATCTGGCCTGGCAGGAATAAGATAAAATCAAGCCTAAAGGATACCTGATTGGACTACCTCTCTAGGGCGACCTCTAACTTCCTTAGCTCCACCCCGAGCTGGTTGGGCGGGTGGTAAAGTAACTGGTGCGGAAGTCGCAACCTGACTCCTCTGCTGCACTGGGCCTCCCGGACGACGAGGACACTTCCTTCACATATGCCCAAACTCCCCACACTCAAATCAACTCCCTGGTGCTGGTGGTGGGGACTGAAAGGAGCCCCGAGTACCGCGATAACTGCTAGAAGGACGCAACATAGATGAACCATGAGCTGATGGAGCACGAGACGAACTCTGAGCTGGAAGGGCACTAAAAGATAATTGACCCTAATGATCACTGTATGAACTAAGGCTGGCTTGATAAGCCATCAGAGCGTGCCTATCAGGACGACCTCTGTTGTGTAGAACTGACCCCCAGAAGGAACACCCACGAGGCCTCTTGGCCTTCCTCTCACCATGCTTCTGGATGCGGACCATCTTTATCGATCGAGCAATGTCAACCACCTCATCAAAAGTAGCACTAGACACCTTATCCCAAGTCATAAGTAACTACAACTGATACGTAAGGCCATCAATGAACCTCCTAATCATCTCCCTATCAGTGGGAACCAACCAAACTGCGTGACGAGCCAACTCTGAAAACCTCATCTCATACTGGGTCACAGACATGCCCTCCTAACGTAGCTTCTCAAACTGTCTCTATAGCTCCTCCCTACGAGACTACGGTACAAACTTCACCAAGAAGAGAATAGAGAACTCCAGCCATGTAAGTAGTGTTGCACCGACCGGCCTGCACCTCTCATAAGCCTTCCACCATCTGAAGGCATCCCCAATAAACTAAAAAGTATTTAACGAGACCCCACTGGTCTCTAGAATATCCATTGTGTGAAGAATCCGGTACTTATCCAAGAAGCCTTGAGCATCCTTTGACTCACCCCGTTAAATGATGGAGGCTGAAGCCTCCCATATCTCTCTAGTCTCCTCTGATCATTATTAGTCATAACGAGAACCACCTGGGCCTGAGCAGCTACAACCGGTTGGGCTAGTAGTACCCCTAGTTTCTTGATTCCATACATTACTTGCTCTGGAGTACGGGCGGCGGGAGTCAGGGTACCTCTCCCGGCCTGAGAAGTGGCTGTTGCATCTAGAACAGAGACTGCCTGAGCAAGGCTGGTGCACACAGTTAGAATATGACCAAAGCCTCCTAAAAGCCTGGAATCACAATGGGCATAGCTAGTGCCTGAGTTGGTCTAACTAGCTCATCCACAATCGGAACCTTCTCTTGAACTAGGGTAACTGACGAATCTGCATTTGTTGCCCTAGCTGATGTACGAGCTGCACCTCTACCCCTATCGCGGCCCCTACCATGACCTCGGCCTCACGCGGACCTAGTTGGTGGTATTGATGGTTGTCCATCTTGTCTGGTAGCATGTATCTTCACCATCTATGAGAGAATAGAATTACAAAAGTTTAGTTACCAGAATCAACGATTCCGCACAAAAAGAGTATAAGAATGTGAAGTTTCCTAAGGGTTCGGCAGCCTCTCAAAGATAAGTACAGACGTATCTGTACCGATCCGCAAGATTCTACTAAACTTGCTTATGATGCATGAGACTTATGTAACCTAGGTTCTAATACCAACTTGTCACGACCCAAAACCTAGCCTGTCGTGATAGCGACTAACATGGTACGAGGCAAGACGATAATTCAAAATAATTCCAACACTTTTAAATGAAAGGTAAAACAACACAGGCTGAAAGTCATCAAACTTTCAAAAACCGGATAGAAGATCCAAAACACAATATAGAAATTCCCAACATTGGGGTTTCACATGAGTGTTTATACAACACAAGTTTGAAAATACTGTCTATAATAGTCTGAAACTAAATAGATAAAGCGGAAAGATAGGGAAGGAGAGACAAGTTCTGCGAACACCGGGCAACTACCTTGGAAACTCCAAATGATTAATTGTGCAAATGAATCAACACACATCGTGTACGGAAACACCCGGATTTGCACACGAAGTGCAGGGTGTAGCATCAATACAACCAATAGATATAGTTCAATTCTAGCAATTTCAACATGTGAAGGTAGGCATGCTTTCAAGTTCAACAATTTAGGCCAAAATAGTTGATTCATATAGAGTTCAAGTGAAACAGAATATAATGTCTCTCGAAAATTACAAAACAGTAATATATGACAGCTGAAGTGCAACAGTAATGAAGTCAAATGCATCCTCTCAGAGCAAAAGTCACTCAATCCTCTTATTAACTCCAACCTTACAATCACACATACCTTACTGTCACACATTCCTCTCAGTCGCTTAGTACTCGACACTCGCACTCAGTAGGTACCTACGCTCACTAGGGGTGTGTACAAACTCTGGGGGGACTCCTTTAGCACAAGCGCTATAACAAGCCAATAATGGTATAAATCAATGAAACATGTTACGGCGCACAGTCCGACCCCATAAATATCCTCACAATCAAGCCCTTAGCCTCACTCAGTCATCAACCTCTCCAGTTTCTCGGGCTCTCAATAATCATGATAATCAGCCAAGCAAAAATGATATAATGTATCAATAAAGAATAATAGATATTGAGATATGATGTGCAAGTAAAACTATGACTGAGTACAAAACAACAATTTAACTGATAAGTCAATATCTACACAACCTCTGTGGGTCCCTACGGTGCCAACACATAGTCTAAACATGAATTCAAACATTATTTGGAGTCCAATTTCTATAACACATGGAGAATATATGGATAATAGCAGATTTTTCAACTATACAATTCCATAGAATTGACCAAGTCACAATTCCTATGGTGCACGCCCACACGCACGTCACCTAGCATGTGTGTCACCTTAAAACCAATCATATGACATATCTCCGAGGTTTCATACCCTCATAACCAAATTTAGAACTATTACTTGCCTCAAACCGCAAAAATCTCTACTCCAACACACCTTTGCCTCGCGAAACGGCCTCCAATAATCTCGAATCTAGCCACAAAAAATTTGATACAATCAACAAGAACTAAATGAATTAATTCCATAAGAACATACTAAGCTCTTAATCAAAAGTCAAAAAATCAACTCAAAAGTCGGCCTCGGGCCCATATCTTGGAATCGGGTAAAAGTCACAGAATCCGAACACTCATTCAACCACAAGTCCACCCATACCAAAATAACTCAAATCCGATGTCAAAATCTCGATCAAGACTTCCAAATTCGGACTAAGCAACTTCTTCCCATTTTTCCAATTTTCCACCCCAAATCACTATTTTAATGATGAAATCAAAGACATAATCATGGAGATTAACCAAAACTAGGTAGGAATCACTTAACCCAATCACCCACGTGAAAATTTCTCCAAGAATCACCTGCCACCAAGCTCCCAAATCAATTTTTGTGTTATGAACTCAAACCCTCGTTTTGAAATATTTAAAGTTGTGCCCAGTGATCCTCAATCACGATTGCGGAAATTGTCTCGCGATCGCGAAGCATAAAAAATCTGCCCCTCTAACTCACCTTACGCGAACGCGGAGACCTCCACGTGAATGCATACCACAACTTCCTCCAACCTAGGCGATCGCATCTCACAAACACGTGACACCCAGTTACCTCCTCACCTCTTCGCAAACCCGGCAATGCACACTCGTTCACGATGCACTACCTAGCCAAACCTATGTGAATGCATACCATATCTCGCGAACGCATAGGCAAAAATTGCCACTTCCCCAAACAAGCCTATGCGACCGCGGACCTGTCGACGCGATCGCATATAAGGAAACCAGATACAGACACCAGAAAATCTTCAGGCATAACACCAAGTCCAAAATCGATCCATTAACCATCTGAAACTCACCCGAGGCCCCCGGGACCTCAACCAAATATACCATCAAGTCTCAAAACATCATACGAACTTAAGAGCCATCAAATCACATAAAAACATCAAAAATACGAATCGCACCACAATTTAAGCCTAATGGAACTAAGGAAATTCAAATTTTACGAACGATGCCGAAACATATCAAATCACATCCGATTGACCTCAAATTTTGTACGCATATTACAAATGACACCACGGACCTACTCCAACCCCCAGAAACTCCAATCCGAGCCCGGTATCCATAAAGTTCAATCTCGGTCAAACTTCTAAATTTCTAACTTTCACCATTTCAAGCCTAATTCAACTATTGACCTCCAAATCACAATCCGGACATGCTTCTAAGTCCAAAATCACCCAATGGAGCTAACAGAACAATCAAAACTCAATTCTGGAGTCGTTACACATAGTCAATATTTGGTTAACCATTTCAACTTAAGCTTCCAACCTTGAGACTAAGTGTCTCAATTCTTTCCGAAATCCCTCCAGACCTGAGCCGACTACCCCGTAAAGTCACATAGCAACTGTAAAGCATAGAATGAGCAGTAAATGGGAGAACGGGGCTATAACTCTCAAAATGACATGTCGGGTCATTTTAGATGCCCGACCCAATTTGGCTTTATTATTATAGGTATCGGATAATTTTAACCACCAAAACTTCGGCTGGGAAAAGTCACCTAATAATTTTGTTTTGTCAGAATTTTTATTTTTATTATTATTTTGTTAGTTTTTATCCACTTCATCGATTGCTAAGCACTCTCTTAGGGAAGAGTAGAATTTCTCAGTAAACCTTATATATCTAACAAATGAAATATTAGGGCTAAAGTTATCATGACAGATTTTTTAAAATGACATTTGCATCTTCAAAGCTCCTTCCCTATAGCCACCAAATTCTACACAAACCCATCCATAATCATTATCACCCTAAGGAATTTCATCTTATGTAAGATGATCATTATTGCAATTCAAGTTGTTGGAAAATGTTGCCTCTTGCTTTCTTGTGTATGTATGTGAATGTTCACCAAAGCTGTAAATTAATCGTAAAAATTATCTATTTACAATATCAGTTATAATTAGGTAAAACATTTTCTCAATTTAACTCTTTAAGACTTATAACCACTGTACTTATTATTACAAAATCCATTTTTAAATGAGCACCTAAAGTACTTTGATAAACCATTACTAGTTAGAAAGTTCTTCCAATAAGTTATGACCTAAATATAATTTTTTTAAATTATTTTGGCTACTGCGTATTTGAACTTGTTTAAAATCCTCAGCCATTCCAACTCTTTTGCAGATAAAAGTTACACTTTAAAAAGGAAAAATTATAATATATTCAACAATCCGTGAGTAACGTTTCAAGCCCATTTTCTATTTTGGTCTAATGACCTTATGAATTTGCTTCTTAGGCTACGTCATCATTATACCAAAAACTCGTATACCATATAAACTTATATGGAATACGTATACCATATCAAGCCCAAAAGCGTGCATACCATATGAACTTATATGAGGAATTCGTCTAATATATCATGTATACCTTTCTTTAGAAGGTTATAGGCCTAAAAGTCTGCTAGGTCATCGGCCGCCCCTTTGTCATGGGAGTCATATGCATCTCCCTTTACTAACTTAACATCCTTGTTGAGATTTATCCATCATCGTGTTGTGGGAGTGTTCAACTCTGAAATCATATTTGTCTCAATCCAAGCACATAGCACGTAATTATATTGTCTGCTTTGTCCAAATAAACCAATATGTGTCCCTTAGATACATATTATCAAGCCCAAAAGCGTGCATACTATGTGAACTTGTAATATGTCTTATATATTAAGCTCTTCACATTTTCTCTCATTTCAACAGGGATTTGCCTATGGTGTCATGTATGTGGACCCGTCTTCAAAAGTTTATTAGTGTAGAAGTCTATCAATCCCTCTCTCGTGGGCGTCGCACGTTGATACATCTCCATCACATCCTGATAGAGGAATTAAATTTCTAGGAAGTCATTTTTGTTAATTCAATTTGCTAAAATCTGTGTGATCTACCATTGTTGAATAAGCAATGAGCTCAATTCTCTTTCTGTGAAATATAGAGCATATGAACAAGAGAGTGAAGAAGGGGAGAAAATATATTAAATGTTAACTTCTTGATCTATTCTTTTACGGTGTAACGTATATATACAAATTGACTTTACTATCAACGTTGAGTTGGAATCATTAACTTACAACTATCATACTAGCTAACAGTGCTACTACTTAACTAACTAACTATAACGACCTTAACTAACTAATGGAAATGGCCTAACTACTTCTTAATAGTAACACTTCGTAATACTCCCCCTCAAGCGTAGGATGTCAGATGTTAATCACACCAAGCAACCCAAGAGATGATTATGTTGAACCTGACTTAGTCCTTTGGTAAGCAAGTTTGCCAACTGATCTTTAGTGTTCACATAAATTGGTTGCACAATTCATCTTTAATCTTGTCTCTAATGAAGTTCCAGTCTATGTCGATATTTTAGTATATTCATGAAAAATGGGATTAGCTGCAATTTGCATAGCTGACTTGCTGTCACTCATAACTGCAATAGGAGTCTTGACCTCTACTCCTAGCTCTTTGAACATGCCTAGCAACCAAGTGACTTCTGCTACTACTAAGACCATGCTTCTGTACTCAGCTTCTGCTGAACTCCTAGATATTGTCTGCTACTTTTTTGATTTTCATGAAATTAGAGATGCACCAAGTTTGATCACATAACCAGTGCCAGATCTCCTTGTGTTAGGGCAAGCTGCTCAGTCTGAATCACACCAACAAGTTAATGTTTAGTTGGAGCTTCTGATCCCAACCAAATGCCTTGGCCAGGAGATCTTTTCAGATACCTTACTACCCCTTAGTGCAACTTTCCAATGAGATCTATTTGGTTGCTGCATAAACTGACTTAGTGTGTGGATGGCATAAATAATGTCTGGTATGGTGGTAGTGACATACACCAGCTTCCCAATCAGTCTTTGGTATGAACCAACATCATTCAGAACTTCATCATATTTAGCTCCAGTTGTTGCATCATACTAAAGTGTGGTGAGATTTAGGTTTGTTTCCAAAGGAGTTGCAGCTGGCTTGGTTGCACTAAGCCCCATACTAGATATGATCTCTAAGACATACTTCCTTTGGTTTAAGATTATTCCTTCCTTGGACCTTAGCATTTCAATTCCTAAGAAATATTTAAGCTCACCTATGTCCTTCAGCCTAAATTTTGATGAAGAACATGTTTTGCTTCAATTATCTGTCTCTCATCATTTACAGTTATAAGTAGATCATAAACATACACCAGGATAATCACCAGACATGTACTCTTTCTTAAAGTGAACAAAGAGTAGTCATGTTTACTCTGCACAAAACCTCCTTCTGTTAAAGCATCAGACAACTTGATATTCTATTATCTTGAAGCTTGCTTAAGCCCATATAAGGACTTAAGCAGCTTGCATACCTTATGCCCCCCTGTCTTCTAAAGCCTTGAGGCATGTCCATAAACACCTCTTCACAAAGATCTCCCCGTAAAAAGTCATTGTAAACATCCATTTAATATAGGTTACAACATTTGGAAACAACTAAGGCTATTACTGATCTTACTATGACCATGTTCACTACTAGTGAAAATGTATCATGGTAATCAAGCCCCTCTTGTTGGCTATATCCCTTTGCAAAAAGTCTAGCCTTGAACCATTCAACTTCACCATTAGCCTTATACTTAATTTTATACACCCACTTGGATCCTACAGTATGTTTTTCATGAGGTAAGTCAACTACTTCCTATGTTCTGTTGTCTTCTAGTGCTTTGACCTCGTATTTCATCGTTTCTATCCAGCTTGTATCCTTCACAACCTACCTGAAGTTTTGAGGTTCTATCAGATTAGAAAATTTTTCTAACTAGGAATTGTATATATGAGTAGTTCTTTCATAAGACAAACTATTTGCTATAGGATATATGCTACTTGACTTACTATATATTATGTAGTCCTTTATCCAAACGGGCTCTCTAGGTTCTCTAGTTGACTTTTTGATGGGAGGCTGAGACCCTTGTGCTTGCATGCTCGCAGATGATGAATCAGTCATAATGTTCATGGGATTTGTTTCTTGTGTAGCTGGTGGAGAGATCATATTTCCTTCTTCTGTGGCTGATTTTTGTGCTTCTGCATCCTGCATCACATTTCCTTATTTTGTGGCTGCTTCTTGTGCTTCTGCATTCTTCACTCTTGCATTCTGATTATGTTCCTCATTGATATGACTAACTTCTGAAGTAGGGATATCATAGTTAGGTTTCTCTAAGAAAGTAAGATCCTCTGAATCAGTTTCAATGGCGAAATGGCCAAAAGGAAATTTTGATTCCTTGAAGACTACATCTCTACTGACAAAGAATTATCTTATAGTAAGATCCATTAGAATATATCCCTTTTATCTCTCAGAATATCCTCTGAGCACAGCTGCCTTTCCCTCTCTGCAAATTTATCCCCTTTTGGAATGGTTGTTGCATAACATAAAGATACTATCACTGTCAAATGTGTTAATGATGGTGGTTTGTTATGCATTACTTCATATGGGCTCTTTCCTAGAAGTGCAATGGAAGTCTGTTTATCAAATACACAGTAGCTGTAACAAACATGCCCTAATATCTAATGGGCAACTTTGACTGAAACCTCATGGCTCTTGCCACATCCAAAATGTGTTTGTGATTTCTTTCCGTAACACCATTCTGTTATGAAGTGCGACCACAGCTACACTAATGTAGAATTCTTAGAATTTGCTGTATATCCTTGCATTAAGAGTTGAAGAACTCTGTGCCATTGTCTGATCTCAAGACTTTAACCACCTTACTAAACTGATTCTTTACCATAAGCAAAAAATTCTTAATTGCAACTATAGTTTTAGATTTAAGTTGTAGCAGATAAATCCAAGCATATCTATTGAAATCATCAACAACAGTCAGAAAATAATACTTTTTGTCAAAGGTGGGAATCTTATAAGGTCCCCAAAGATACATATGAACAAGAGAGAAAGGAGCCTTAGCTCTGGATGTATTGTTAGGAAACATCAGTCTAGTTTGTTTGCTAATGGACAGACTGGACAATTATTCAATGACTCACTATTTACATTCTTTCTTAGCAAGGTGATATTCTTCATGGAAAAAAGGGATGGGTGTCCAAGTCTTTGATGCCATAGCCTGCAATCTTCCTTCACTGTTGCAGCAGCTACTATGCTATGTTGTGCCTTATTGATGCCATTGACCCTTCTGAATATGTACAAGCCTCTTGTCTCCTTACCAATCCCCTTCACCCTGCCACTATAGAGGTCCTGAAACAACACAAAGTTAGCATAAAAATTCACTGAACACCAGAGTTCCTTGGTTAGTTTGGATACTGAGAGGAGGTTAAATATGAATCCTGGGACATAAAGGACATCATGTATTGTTCCATTGCCAAATATGGCAGCCCAACCAGTAAGAGCAATAGGAATCCTATCTCTATTAGGTAAGTGAACTGCATTACTAGAAGCTCAAGAAGTTTTCTTGTCATTCATCAGTCTATCAATGGAAGTCACTATGTGATGACTAGCACCGGAATCTACAATCCATTCGTCTAAATGATATTTACACAAAAATTCACTTGTTATACCTGTCATGTTGACTTGACAGTCAAATGTTGTATCCTTGTTCAACAGCTTAAGAATTTGTTTATATTACTCCTCCGTAGAATATGTTGCTTTACTAGTTATTCCTCTTAATGCATCACTAGCTGATGAAGATTCCTGAGAATTAGCATCAGTGTTTCCAAGCACATTGTTGGCTACAATAAAGTGTTGGTGAGATCTATGCCCAAAACCAAACTGATCCCCATTTACACGACCATATTGACCTCCATTTTTGTTGCTAGACTTCCTCCTTGCATTGAAATCTTCAGGATATCCAACAATCTTATAGCAATTTTTCCTTAGTGTGACCTTTTAGGCCATAGTGCTCACATTGCATAAAGGGCTTCTTGCCTTTATATTCTTGATTTCTTCCTACCTGCATAGCCATTGGATCACTCTTCTCATTTACTAAACCTAGTCCTGGAGACTATTGAGACTCATCTTCTATCACCATGGCATAAGTTTGGTTTAGTGAGGGTTCATTAGTCTTCATGAGGATCTGTCGTCTAGCTTGATCATATGAATCATTTAAACCACTGACTAATTGTAGAAGCCTTTGTTGTTGGAGATGTTCCTTGTATTGTCTCGAGTATGAAGTTGTCACTAACGCATCATACTCATTCCATAGACTTTTTAGCTTAGTAAAATAACTCGAAACTGAGTCAGTTCCTTGTGCCAAATTGGTAATGGCTCTGTGCAATTGGAAAATGCACGTTCGATTTACCTTATCAAATCTTTCCCTCAGATTTTCACAAACAAGGTGTCATTCGAAGCATATGCAATTCCACTTAAAAGTTCAGTGGAAACTGTATCCATGAGCCACGACAAAACAATGGCATTACAAGTTTCCCACTGCTCATTCAATTCAGCTGTGAATAACTCCTTTGTACAAGTCCTAGTCACAAACCCTAACTTCCACTTTCATAGAAGAGCAATTTTCATCGTCCTACTCATAAACTATAATTTTTTGGTCTTGTAAGATTCAGAGGAATCAAAACAACTACAAGATTATCCGATGGCCCAAGGTACAGAGGATGAGTATACGGAGTTGCAGCATCTGCCATTAATGAACATAGAAATGGAATTGATCTAATCGAGTAGAGGAAACAGATTACCTAGATAGAGATAATCCTTAGAAATTAACGAGCATCAGTTGCTCCAATACCATGCTAAAATCTGTGTGATCTGCCATTGTTGAACGAGCAATGAGCTCAATTCTCTCTGTACGAAATACAAAGCATGTGAACAAGAGAGTGAAGAAGGGTAGAAAATATCTGAAATGTTAACTTCTTGCTCTATTTATTTACAATGTATGTATACAAATCGACTCTACTAACAACCTTGAGTTGGAATCATTAATTTACAGTTGTCATACTAGCTAACTAAGAATGCAACTACTTAACTAAGTTGTTGGCCCAAGTTCAGTTGAAGTTTTGAAGATTGACAAATGAACTCAGTGATGGACCTGGTCCATCTGGTGAAACACAGTGTTTGTCAACCATTGCACATGAGATGCACGTGAGGAAGATATATCGTAGATATCAAACAACAACATCTTCTAAACTAAATCGAAAAGGTTGCAGTTGGGATAAGGAGAACAATCTCCTTATGAGGAGAGAACACAACCCTGATCTAGGATAAGGGTTGGAGTTAGTATTGGTCAAGGACTCAAAATCGTCTAAGGATAACCAATAGAGTCTCAATCAAACTCTAATTACTAACTCAATAAATAACTGAGTTTGTTCTCTGTTACATGTATTGCACATACGCAGAAGTAAAACATAATTGAGAGCAAAAGAGCAAGTCTATTTTGCAAGCAATATATGTGAG
>MU786987.1:3785-14274 GCA_026770625.1 Nicotiana glauca | reverse complement strand
TAGAAATAGGCTTGAATTGGCGAAGTTGGAATTTTGGCGGAATCCGGTTGATAGGTGAGATTTTGATTCGGGAGTCGGAATGGAATTCTGAGAGTTGCAGTAGCTTAGTTAGGTGATTTTGGATATGTCTGCAAATTTTCAAGTCATTCGGACATCGTTTGGGCGAGTTTTTGATCGAATATTAGTTTCGGAAGTTTTAAGGAAAATTAGGCTTGAATCCGTGATAATTTGATGATTTTTGTGTTAAAGTACGTGTTTTTATGATTGGAACAAGTTCGTATGATGTTTTAGAGTGGGTTGGTGTTTTTGGTTGAGGTCCCACGGGCCTCGGGGTGATCTCGGATGGTTAAACGGAAGGAAATTGGTAAAATTGCAGGTCTGTAGTTTTAAGTCTTCTGGTATTTCCGCTTCTGCGGAATTGGACCGCAGAAGCGAGTCCGCAAAAGCGGGGGGATTGAGCGCATAAGCGGTTTTTGGGCATGAGTGGGAGTTCCGCAGAAGCGGACCCCTTTCCGCAAAAGCAGAGTTTCAGGAGCGACATTGGCACCGCAGAAGCGGTCATGGGATTTTTGGTGTAGACCGCAGAAGCGGTCATTGGGCCGCATAGGCGAAACCGCAGAAGCGGTTTGGTATCCGCAAAAGCAGATTCTGAGGGGTTTGAGTGAAACCAAAAAAGCGGTTGTTTTACCGCAAAAGCGGGACCGCAGAAGCGGTCAATGGATCGCAGAAGCGAAAATCGCAGAGGGTTTAAGTGCATCAGTGTTATGAAATTTCAGAAGTGTAAAAACATTTGGGGCTTCGAACTAAGAGAGGATTTAGGCGATTTTGAAGAGGAATTCGAGGAGCATCATTAGGTAAGACCTCTTGGACTTAGATTATGTTGTTATGGTGTTAAAACATGGAATTAGTCACTGAAATTGGACGAATTAAAGGGTAAAAATGGTGGTTAGGGCTTAAGGCCTAAGAGAGTTTCAATTGATGATTTGAAGGGGCTATTGGACTCTGATTTTGATAAATTTTATATGTATGGACTCGTGGCGAGATGAGGATTCCAAAAATGTAAATTTCATAATTTTTTGAGAAGCGGGCGTGGGGCTCGGGTTTTGACAACTTCGTGTTTTTGGGTGTTTTTCGAGTTATTTCGATTGGGTTATGTTCCATTAGCCTATTTTGATGTATTCCTATTGGTTTTGATCAGATTTGGAACCCGTGGAGGTAGATTCTCGAGGGAAAGGCATTGCGGACTAGTTTTTGAGCCGGTTCGAGGTGAGTAATAGATGTAGATGATGACCTGAGTGTTTGAAACCCCGGTATATCACACTGTGACGCTATATTGAGGCGAGACACGTACAGTACGGCGAGTGCGGGGTCGAATGTGATTGGGGACTATGGCTTAGTCCGCCCGAGTGATGTATTGTGTTGTTAGCTATAAATTAGCTGGCAAACCTCCTACTTGGATGGTTATGGATATATTTGGGCTGTGTTCCGGTTATTTGGATCCCGTGAGGATCGTTATCACTGTTTCTATGAATTATAGCATGTTTTCATGATATCAGCCCTGAGTTAAACACTGTCTAAATATGATTTGCAAATTCTGAGATTTTAAACACCTAAGTGTAATTCTGATAATTGAAACTAAAAATGGTAAGTATGATTGTGCATTCATGATTATGCATGGATCGGGCTACACGCCGCAGCGGGTGTGATATTATATTGCGCTTGGGATGTAGGAGCCCCTCTGGAGTCTGAAACCCCCCACAGTGAGCGCCGGGTACCCATGGATCGGGCTACGCGCCGTAGCGATCATGTGCATTGCATTCCTGCATTGATATATTTATCTGCTTTGGTTGTTTCTGTTAGCTGTTGTTACACTGTTAAACGTTTAGGAGTACTGTTCTTAGNGAGCTTATTGCTGTTCTTCAGGGCTTTTACACGGAGTTGTCGAGGTAGCTGCCTGACGTCCGCAGGACCCGACTTCTCTCCTATTTACTGTTATTTCACTTTTCTGCGTACTTCAGACTATGTTGTTTTATAGTATATGTAGGCTATTCTGTTAGAGGCTCTTGACTCATGACCTCCAGATCTTTGGGCGGTTGTTCAGTATTGTTGATTTTCGGATTTATTTCTATCTTTCAGTTATTCTTCTAGTTTAAATGCTGTTAATAATTTTCAAACAAATGGTTTTGAGCTTTATGCTCAGGTTGAGAGTGAAATTGGTCGGGCTTGCCTAGTAGTTGTGTTGGGCGCCATCACGACCCGGGTTTGGGGTCGTGATAGTATTCGAGGTAGCTGCATGGCGTTCGCAGCCGAGGATTCTCCCTTCTATCTTTTCCTTTATTTCCGCATTTTCAGTATTAGACATACTTGTAGTAGGATGATATACTGTCTCTAGAGGCTCATGGTCATGACACCGGGTCCTAGTTGGGCTGTTCGGTGCATTTGTCAGACTTTCGTATTATATCAGTATTTCGAACTTTTACTTGGACAAGTATTGTTTTTATTTGTTTGGTTAATCGGGGAAATTGCTATGAATGGTCGGGCTTGCCTAGTAGTGTGCTGGGCACCATCAAGACCGGGTTGGGGTCGTGACATAGTACTTAGTGCAATTTCCACTAAGAATGGTCTCCACTTAGTTCCATTAGTGCCCTAACCATTCATTAGCAGCCTCTAATTAGCTTGCTATTGGTTCAAATTCCAGTTAATCCCAAAATTGCCCCTAAAATCCCTTATGAATTACTGTCCTGCCCTATCAGTTATACCAATTATGCTTATCAATCCATTAAACTACAGCAACTATAACCTATTCAATTCATCAAAATTAGTCAATACTACAGGCTAGAAACCCAGGTCAGGTCAAATACCATCAAAATAGATACCAACGAATCAGAATTCAATCATATTGAACTACTAAGAATAAATTCTGGCTGACAAGATACATGGGAATAGACTAACACAAAGGCCTAAACAAAACAAATGAACACTACAACTATACTAAATTCATATGCAAAAACATGGTAAATAACAATGAGAAAGGGAAATTGAAACAATTTGAAACGAATGATACCAACATGTTTATTTCAACACAGAATTAGAAATAAAAGAAACAGGAAGGTAAACCTACTGGAATGAAACAGACTGTTATAATGTTAATCTAGCATTCAAACATGAAAGACTAATTGACGACCTTGTTAAATTAACTACACAGGCTATAACATATAGCAATTGACAATGAAACCATCAGAATAAACAGACACATAGGTGATTTTAGTGGCATTTGACAGAAACATGGAGATGTAATAAAACTTAACTAATCGACGACCTTATTCAATTAATCACACATGCTATAATATATATGTAATAACAAAAGAAACAAATTCGACCAAATAAAAGGTCTGATTGAAGATGGACAGAATAATCGAAAAAATTGAAAAATCAATAAAATTAAACCAAACAAATAAAAAATTATAAACAAACACAAAATGGAACAAGCAGGAAAGGAAAAATACCTCAGAAAATCGGAAACCAGACAAACTCAGGCTCGAACTTTTGAGGCCAAAATGGACCTTAATCAAGTGTTCTTGACTAAGAACACTTGACTAAGGTCAGTTGTGACCTCAAATTATTTTGTTTCTTCTAGGCTCGTTCAATCAGTTGAATTAAAATTCGACCAATTCCGGCTTGATTCGAAGGAAACTAGGGGTGATTTGGGGATGAGGAAACTCAAATGGTCATAGGGTGTGACTTGGGGAAGATTTAGGGTTGGTGTCACACCTCCTATTTTACGATTAATACACCCCGTGAGGGGCGTAAAGGAGTTTTTCCAATTAAAGGACAATCGGAATGGGATTTATTATTATTATTTCAGAGTCGCCACTTGGGAGATTAATGGTGTCCCAAGTCACCGGTTGAACCCCGAACCGAGAAAAATATGACTCTGTTAACAGTCCACGAACCAGAAATCCGGATAAGAAATTCTGTTAACCCGGGAGAAGGTGTTAGGCATTCCCGGATTCCGTGGTTCTAGCACGGTCGCTCAACTGTTGTATTTGACTTTATTTAATTTCAGTACATGTTCTATTTTTATGTGCCATTGTTAATAACCCGCTTTTATTATATTTATTATTTATTTCACAAGAATTACAACACCGTGAAAATGTATCTCGAACCACGCCATACCAATACGCCCGTGGCTTTCAACACATTTCGACTTCGTTGAGATTTAGATTTGGGTCACATAAATGTGCACCCGTATTTGGGAAAATAATATTATTAACATACGCGCATAAAGCGACTACGTATTTATTATCTTTGGGGAAAACCGTGAAATTCGCTAAATGGTCCTCCCAAATTCTAAGTATATTTTTTATACAACAATTATTGAGGGCCCCACCTTTTGTATTTTATTGGGCGAGGCTCGTCTCATTTTATTAAAGGTAAGCCTAAAAGCAACTATGATTTTTCTATTCTATTTGTCTCTAATAATGAAATAAGAAGATCCTAGTTAATTTTGTTATTGGGCTAATTCAATGTAATCAAAAATCCGCACCCAGGTTCAGCCATTGGGCTCCAAGACCGGCCCAAGCAAATAATACTAGAAAGCTACCTAAAAGAGGTCTAAAGATGGTAGTCTCATGAAGTTAACAAATCTACAATTACATTGACTATTAATATCTATATCCATGCTTAGTCATACCTCCAACAATCAACCATAATACAAAATAAACATTTGCTTACTAAGCCTCAAGTAATTCTAATAATTCCTAACACATCATCTTTTATCCAACTTAAACTATTACTATTGAATCAATATTCTGATGAACTCGCAGTTTAACCAATGTTATTACATTTAAATGATAAAAGAAAAAAAAAACTTTAAACATTCAAAGCTGCTTCCTATTATTATTTTTTAACTTTCATCAATCAAATATACTCGAACAAAATTTTAACGAACTGAGATTAGTAGAATACTGTAACAAAATTATTAATATACTACATCACTAACAGAATTTTACAATTCCTTAACTATCTTAAATTCGTGTTTCAGTTTTGAAATGAACAGCAACATATTTTGCACTAGGATTGAATTCATAACCATATGAATACTAAATTTAAGCTATGTAATCTAACAACTTTTTTTTACTGTAATTGAAACTAGGACGAGATTTTCTGCAAAAGTATAGACGTGAAATTCCAAAAATAGAAGGTTCAGTTTTTTTTTTGCGAACTAACAGAAGAAGGCAATGATGGTAATTAACCTACTATATCAAATTTAAACAATTATAATAGTTTGAACAGTCCTTATACAAAACTACTGAATGTCTAATTATGAATATACTCGAATTGAATATACACAATAAGCAGTATACATTTCCAGAAGATTCAACAATTACATATAATACTTCAACTCTCTTCCTATAGCTTCATCAATGTAAAATCGAAGAAGTACCTGGATTTGAAGTCAAAAATAATTAGAAGAAGGATCAGCAGTAGTTATTAGCAACAGCAGGATAGTAAATCCAATAACAGCTTCAAAACTCAACGAATCAAACCACAACAAGGATTTGAACCAAAAATCAAACACACTCGATCAATGCAATGTAATTTCATAGTATTTTGATTACCAGAACCAGAGAAAATCAACAAAACAGCCTTCAAATTTAACTGAAAATCAATGAAACAGTGAATTTTTGGTTTTTTTGCTAACTTGTAATGTTTTTGAGTTTTTGAGATTCTGATTTTCGAAAATTTGGATCTAAGAATGATGTATTACTTGGAAGAAATTTTCAGCTTTTTCAAAACTTATAAAATGAGGCATATAAATGCTTACTGATAGAATTAGAATTGGAGGGAATTTTAAATTTTAGATTTTATACTTTAGTCTCTCTTTTATTTCACGTATACCCTTATTCTTTTACTCGTAATTCAATTAACTACCCTTATTTATGAAAATTATGCTAACACCCCAATCTAAAATCTTCTAACCTAGTGTAATCCCCTATTTTCCCTCACTTCTCTTAAAAATCTTACCCAATTACCCTTACTCTATACCCAAAATGCCCCCACTTCCTTTGATTTATTACTAATAGCCCTTTTTAGGATTCCCAAAACACCCCTGAAACTAAATTGGATTTACCAACTAAACCTATTTTCCATTCAACCCCTTTTACCCCCTGAATTATTTAGCTGCTGCATTATTAAACCATTATAAACCTAATTATCAAAAACTAATCAGAATTTAACAAATCTAAATAACTAACGATTGAGAACTTTACAGCTATAACCAATCATGTCAATTAATCCTAAGTAATCAAACTAATTATCAATAATTAATACTAACAATTATCAGCATCGACTAATATCAGCAATTTTAGATTTACACTGTTATCTAATTCTTTATTTATCAAAACTAATCAAATAGAAGCTCAATAGTATCAATTTTAATTTTAAACTAAAAGATACTATAAGAAAATCAGTAAACCCTAGTTAAAACTAAACAAGCAGAATTTAATCAAGATTCATGATAAAACCCAAAAAATAAACATGCATGCAAAAAATAAAAAGAAACAAAAATAAAGAAAAGAGAAGAAGAACTTAGCTTTTATTATTTTTTTAATTGCTTGACCATCTACCAGAATCTTCAAGAATAGTAAAGGGAGAATTTGGCGGAAAAATTTTCGACCTTTGACTCACCGGAGAATCTTCAAAATTATATTTGAGCCATTTCAATTAGATTTGAGGCTCAAGGCTTTCAGAATCGGGTAGAGGGAAGTCAGGAGGTGATACGGTGTCAATTTGAGTTGGATTAGATGAAGTGTTGTTCGCCGGAGTTAGGGTTCCGGCGAGACAACTTTCAATATTCGAGCAGATAGGGCTAAGTTTGAAAGAAACGAGGTAGAGGGGCGGAATCAGTGTCTCAAGGAGGTCCGGTGGTGTTATTTTTAGGGCGGTTGGTAAAAGTAGCGTTTCCCGCCGGTAGGGTTCCGGCGGGTATGACAGGGAGATGGGGGCGGCTAAACTTAAGGAAGAAGACGGAAGGAATGATTTTTAGGTTTAGGTTTTGTATTTGATATATTAAAAGAATAACAATCGCCTCCAACCGTTGGATTAAAATATTTTGACGGCTCAGATTCCTTGGGCCCTTATACGACACCGTTTCATTTGTTGAGGGGTGAGGCCATGACCGTTGGATCAGGGTTATCAAGGGCTGGGATTAAATAATTTTAAACGACGTCGTTTGGACTATAAATGGGGCAGACTGGATCATGTAAGCCTGGGCCTGGGGTATTTTTGGTTTGGGCTTGGGTAATTAGCCCAAATTTTTTTAACAATCCATTTATTTCTTTTGTTATTTTATTTACTTACTTTTCTTATATTTCATTCACATATTTTTTGTATTGCATTTTCATTTTGTATTTTGTATTTTTATTTTTCTTTTCCAGTTTTATATATATTTTAAACTAAAACTAATTAAATCCTAACATTTATTTAGTAACTATTTTACAGTAATTTCCAATTAAAGGAAATAAAATGCTATTTTTGGTTTTCCTTAAATTGTTCCAAAATTAAAAATCCTAATGCATATGCATATTTTTTGTATTTTTAATATGAATTATTATGCAACTAATTAACACAAAAATGCAAAAACATCAAAAAAAATTGTAAAATAAAGAAAAAATTATTTTGTTTGGATTTTAGAAATAATTTGCTTAGGGAAAAAATCACGTGCTCACAGCTGCCCCTTTTTGCCCGGAGACACGAAGAGTTTTCGTGCAAAGACAAGTGAGCGGTAATGAGGGATTTTGTCCATTCGCATATTCCGTGTGAAGCATTTTGAAAAGTTTGACCGCACCCTGCTTCAGAGGTTGCCTACATATCTCGGGCTAAATCGGAATCAGGTCAGTGTAGTTCAGGAGTGTTTGGTAGCTGGGACTACCGAAAGCTGTGATTTCACTGCTGTTGCTGCTGTTACTGCTTACTGACCCCCTTATTACACCATGTAAATATAAAAAGAAGCTAGTCTAAGCTATGCTCTATAAGTTACAAGAAATCCTATCTATGCCTTAAAACTTGCTCTTGTGTTGCCTTGAACTTGCATCTTGTATTCTTTCAATTGAATTCTGGCTGTTGCCTTGGCAATGTTTTGAAACATGTGTCCATTCTTCAGGTGGACTCCTGCTTGCGATTGCTTGAAAAAGTATTCCCTTGTTCTCCAAGTGGGCTCCTGCTTGCGATTGCTTTAAAATGTATTCCCTTTTTCTTCAGGTGGGCTCCTGCTTGCGATTATTTTGAGAAAGTATTCCCTTGTTCTCCAGGTGGGCTCCTGCTTGCGATTGCTTTAAAATGTATTCCCTTGTTCTTCAGGTGGGCTCCTGCTTGCGATTACTTTGAGAAAGTATTCCCTTGTTATCCAGGTGGGCTCCTGCTTATGACAAAATAGACAACCAAAGAAAATATTTTGCCCCAGTATGGTGACTGGGCATATCATGTTATTAGATATTAAAATTAAAAGCTAGAATTTGGATTGTATTTCCCTTGTTTTCCAGGTGGGTGCCTGCTTGCTGAATTTGAAAGGATATTCCTTTTGTTCTTCAGATGGGCTACTGCTTGCTGAATTTGAAAAAGATATTCCCTTGTTCTTCAGGTGGGCTCCTGCTTGCTGTCTTTGAAAAAGATATTCTTTTATTCTTCTGGTGGGCTCCTGCTTGCTGAATTTGAAAAATATATTCCCTTGTTTTATAGGTGGGCTCCTGCTTGCTGAATTCGAAAAATATTCCCTTTGTTGTTCAGGTGGGCTCCTGCTTGCTAAATTTGGAAAGATATTCCCTTTATTCTTCAGGTGGGCTCCTGCTTGCGATGCTTAAAAATGTATTCCCTTGTTCTCCAGGTGGGCTCCTGCTTGCAACAACCATACAAAACGAGGAAAATTTTCTGCCCCAGTTTGATAACTGGGCGCGTTGTGTTACTTAATATTTAACTTGAAAGATAAGACTTGCATTATACTTCCCTTATTCTTCAGGTGGGCGCCTTACTGCTGCACTTGTAATGTATTCCCTTGTTCTCCAGGTGAGCTCCTGCTTGTTACGTTTGAAAAGATATTCCCTTTATTCTTCAGGTGGGCTCCTGCTTACAAAGAAAAATTCTTTCTACCCCTGTTTTAATCAAAGAATGATTTGTTAATATAAAAATGGTGGTTAGCTGCTGGCATTCTTGTTGGCCATGCTCCCACTTCTGACTTTTGTCCGACTTGCTTCTTTGGACTTGCTTTTACTTGACATGACTTCTCGGCTAACTTTCAAACCCTCTGATCCTGATGATCCAATTGTTTTACCTTGTGCTACTGTCTTGGTGTTTCTGTTCCTTTTTGTGAAACTTTACTTCTCCATCCAATTATCTTNACTCCGAAAGGAGAAAGAGAATAGGACTTATCTGAGTGAAAAGGCTGATTCCATTGATCGTGCCATGCGTTTTGGATTAACCAGCCCAGTCTGTCCATCCAATCAACTGTCAATTACTACATTTGTTGTTCCTTGCTTTCACAGCCTGACTTGCACCAGAACCCAAACCTCGCTTGTTTTTCCATGTTTCAAACACCTTCCAACCACATACCTTCTTCATTTGCCCATCTGAAAACTCACTTTCGCCTTACGGTGCCCGTGAGGGTTTTCACCAATAAGACTCTCTCATTTTTAATATCTCTCAACTCACGTCGCATTACGGTGCCCGTGAGGGTTTTTACCAATAAGACTCTCTCATTTTCAATTTCTCCCCTTCTTCTGGTACCAGAGTGTTGTCCACAACATGAATCACCTTGCCTGCTTGTATTGACACTTCTTAAAATTGATCAGAAGGTCTTTCTTTGGACCGTAATGTGGCTTTTGGATGGGTTTAGAAAGAAGGGTGTAAAGGCTCAAAATATTTCAACATGGGTTCGAAAACTACAACTTTCAGAATCGTATCTTTCCCAACAAACATAACTTCTGCCCCAGTTTCATTCTTAGGGATTCTTGCACTTTTCTTTGGTTGTGACTGAACCTCTGTGAGGCTGCCTACGTACCCTTTCGGGATCAAGTCAAACGTAGTTCAGGTCATAAAATCGCTTCATTGTTGTGTTGTTTCCTTCCTTCCATTCTTCTTCTTTTCTTTTCTTTTCTTTTCTTTCTTTTCTTTTCTTTATTTTCTTCTTTTTCTTTTCTCTTTTTTTTCTTTTCTTCTTTTTCTTTTCTTTTTCTTTTCTCTTTTTTTTCTTTTTTTTTCTTTTTCCTTTTCTTCTTTTCTTTTCTCTTTTCTTCTTTTCTTTTCTCTTTTCTTCTTTTCTTTTCTTATTTCTCCACCTGATTTCCCTACTCGATCCTTGATTTTTGTTGTTGATTCCGAAAGAGGGATACGAAAGAAAATATAATAAGGCTCAAAAGGCTAACAAAGGATATAGTGTTTGGATAGCAGAACAAAATGCCTTCGTCATTTCAATCTCAAAACTTGCCAAATACAA
>MU786984.1:3759-26508 GCA_026770625.1 Nicotiana glauca | reverse complement strand
AAAATGCTCTTATTAGTGTTTTTCATGAATTGTAGGTACAAAATAGTTAAGGAAGGCTAAGGAGCAATTTTGGAGTAAAAAGTAGAAGAAAAAGGCCATATATGCAAAATTCCATGGAAGCCACGCTTGAACAGCCCTAAAGAATCAGAATCACTGTTTGACCGCGGTTCTACCGCGACTCTGCTGAAGTTTTCGAGATTCAGAAGGATTTTTTGGCCGCGGTTCTACCGCGACCGCGGCAGAACCACGGCGGACGGCGTAAAAGTGAGGGACCAAAGTGTAAAAACGAGATTTTTAAGACCTAAACCCTATATAAAACCTTAGGATTCGTCCAAAGGAGGCAAGCATTGTATTTTTGAGTACTTTTTCAAGGAAACCTTTTGTGAGAGAATTCTCCAAACATATCTCTTATTTTTCCTTTGAATTTTCATTATGAATTCTATTCTAGCTTTTGTTTTCATAGTTATGAGTAGTTGAATTCCTATCTAAGGTTTTGATGGAACCTATTGGTTGATGAACTTCTAATTTATGTGAATACAAATTGTTAGTTAATCTCTATTTGTTCAACTTCGTTCTTGTTGTAGTTAATTGACAAGATCCTCAATTAGCTGTGCCTATTTAGTGTGCATAACTTGGAAAAGATTGCATATTTAAGTTATTGTTGAACAACACCACTCCTAGATTATAAGAGGTATCTATAATTGCGGGTTTAAAGGTGGGATTAGGAATAACGAAGCCTTGGGTGTAATCTAAAGTGAATTGTAATAATTAAAGCAAGCTAGTGTAACTCGGAAAAGTGCAATAGTAAATTACTGTGATTACTCGGGAGAGATTTACGGTAGGATTATTTTTCATGATTGATAGAGAGATATTGATAAATTTGTATGAGCATAAACAGAAGGGATTCTATCAATAGGGGAAGTCATTACCTTAGTCTTTCTCATTATTGTTTATAACATATTTAGTTATTTTCCAGTTATTTAGTTCTTTGCAAAAGTAGTTATTAAGAAGCAATCAAAAGGGATATTTGAATATTTGGGAAGCTGATTCGGAAGATTATTGGGTTTGAATAGTAGTTTATAGGTTAACTCTCTGAGGATTCGACCCCATGTGAAATACTTGGGTTATATTTGCTGCAACCGCATTGTCCTTTTTAGAAGGCATAGTTGGGCGTGACCAAATTTTGGCGCCGTTGCTGGGGAGTTACCGGAATTATCAATTGCCATTGATAGAAATACAAGATTCTTATTGTAGTCAGTTTCCTCTCGACTCAATTTTTGATTGAAAATTTTGACGATTGGTGAATTGGATACTCAGGTGCATGCCTAGAAATTCTACAAGGACTGGAGAATCACTTGAAGGTCTCTCAGAACCAGAACAAACATTTCGGGCACTGAACCGTGCAAACAAACAGATTCAACAACCCCAACAGACACAAAAATTCGAAACTGACATGGGAGACGTGAATAATCCTAACAGAAATGGTATGAATCAGCAAGCTGGGTTAAATGCTAGGGAAGAGGCACATCCTGTGCCTGAGGGGGCACTCTATGATTGGGCACAACCAACTACTGACAACTTGGCTACTGCCATTGTTGTGCCCGCAAGACAAGCTAAATCATTCCAGATCACAAATAATATGCTACACTTGTTGCAAAACAAGGGACTCTTTTCTGGGCAGAAAGTAGAAGACCCTTAGCAACATCTGAAAAATTTCCTCTCTATATGCAAAACGCAAAGGCAACCCAATGTGACACCGGAAGCAATCAGGCTATTGTTGTTTCCTTTCTCAGTGACAGGAGCTGCACAGGTATGGCTAAATTCACTCCCTATTAACTCTATAGAAACTTGGGATGAGTTAGTCAAACATTTCCACAACAAGTTCCATCCGCCCAACAGAACTGCTCAACAAATTGATGAGATCGTGAGCTTCAAGAAAAAACCAATGGAGACTTTACATGAGACATGAGGCAGATTTAAGGGAATGTTGGTCATGTGTCCTCACCATTGTGTTCCAGAACAGATGTTGGGACAAAGGTTTTATATGGGGCTATCTGATAGCATGAAGAATATAGTTGATGCCTCAGCAGGTGGGCGTTTTTGAGCAAGACCTGGAGAGAAGGCCAGAATTTGGTGGACAAAATGGCACAAAATTTAGGGTGGACAACCAGGAATGCACCTATCACTCCAGTGGTGCACTCAGTGCCTCTGTACCCTTCCAACATTATTGCCGAAAATATGGTGACTCTCTTGACACAGATGAGCATCCTCACCAAAAAGGTGGAGGAATTAGGAGTTAAGCAGCAGGTGCATATTGTAGACACTACTAACGGGGGCTTATGCACATCTTGCATTAGCCAACCAATGGGTAATCCATGGAATACATAACAGGAACATCATCATCAGCATGAAGACATGAACTACGTGGCTAACTATGGGGGTCAGCAATAGGTAAATCAGAATTGGGGTCAGCAGGCTCAACAACAGTACCGGCCACCTCAGCCACACTACAATGCAGGAAATATGGGAGGTATAAGACCACCCAAAAATATGGCACCATATCCTAGACCATAGGCCTTCAACAATTAACAGCAAGGGTATCATCCACCTCAACAACAGCACGGGGGTATACAAGAAAATGGGTTCGCAAGACTAGAAGCTATGATGCAGCAGATTATTGGGTCCAACGCCAAGACGAATGAAAGAGTGGATGCACATGATGAAGCTATTAAAAATATTGAGGTACAAGTGGGACAGATTTCTATGACATTGAACAATCGTCCCCAAGGGACACTACCTGCAGATACACAAACCAACCCAAAAGATCAAGTCCCAAAACAGCTGATGGCAGTGAGTCTTAGAAATGGTAGAGATCTTGACGCTGAACAAGAGAGGGCTCGAGGTAATATGCAGGTTGAGACACTTATTCCAGTACCCATTGAACTGGATGAGTCTAATGAATTGACAGAAGTTACAATCTAGCCAGCACCTAAAAATAACAATCTGCAGCAAGAGACCGAGAAAGTAGCCAAGCCGGTAGAAGAGCCAATAGTCGAACAAGTAGCTGAGCAAGAAAGGTCCCAAGAGATTGGGAAGAAGAGACCTCCTGCTCAATTCCCACAAAGGTTGTCCAAACATAAAAGGAGGAGCAATACAAGAAGTTCTTTGAAATGCTCAAGCAGATCCAGGTAAACATTCCTTTGATTGAAGCTTTAAAAGAGATGCCTATGCTAAAATGATGAAAGATCTGATGTCCCGAAAGTTCGACTTTCAAGACTTGGCCACGGTGACACTGACTCAAACATGTAGTGCAGTGGTGTCCAGACCCATAGAAGAAAAGTTATCTGATCCAGGTAGCTTTACTATTCCTTGCACTATAGGGAATTTCGCCTTTACTAAGGCATTATGTGATTTGGGGGCTAGTATCAACCTTATGCCCTTGGTGATTTATAAGAGACTGGGCATTGGGAGAGCTAGACCCACTTTGATGTTGCTAAAGCTAGCTGATAGGACCGTGAAACAGTCGTTTGGGATCTTAGATGATGTGCTTATTCAGGTGGGGAAGTTTATGTTCCCCGCTGATTTTATGATTTTAGATTGCAAAGTGGATGAGGAGATTCCTATAATCTTAGAAAGACTTTTCTTGGCCACTGGGAGAGCGTTGATTGATTGTGAGACTGGGGAGCTCAAGATGAGGTTAAATGATGAAGAAATCATATTTAATGTGTAGAAATCTATGAGACGCCTAAGTGAGTTCGAAAATTGCTCCTTATCGATGCAGTGGATGTTATAGTAGAGACAGATGATGAGGTGTTGACATCTGAGGATCCCCTAACAGCATGCTTAATGAACTTAGAGGAAGTAAATGGGGAAAATTTGGCAGAATGGGTGCTAGCACTGGAAGGTAGGGGGTCTTGGGATAGAAATCTTGAGTTTGAACCACTACATCTAGATAAGAGAGAGACCCCTCTAGCAAAACCATCCATTGAGGAACCACCCAAGCTAGAACTCAAGCCATTACCAGCTCACCTCAGGTACAAATTTCTGGGCCCTAACTCCACTTTACCTGTTATTATCTCATCTGGTTTGCTAGATGTGCAGGCTCAACAACTTATACAGGTACTCAAGGAGTGCAAAACTGCCATTGGTTGGACCATGGCAGACATTAAGGGGATAAGCCCCGCTTATTGCATGCATGCATAAGATCAGCCCCGCTTATTGCATGCTGGAAGAGGGGCACAAACCTTCCAGGGAACATCAGAGAAGGCTGAATCCAAATATGAAGGAAGTGGTGAAAAAGGAGGTAATAAAGTGGCTAGATGCGGGAATTATTTTCCCAATTTCTTATAGCAGCTGTGTTAGCCTAGTTCAATGTGTACCAAAAAAGGGTGGCATGACGGTGATGAAGAATGAGAATAATGAGTTAATTTCAACAAGAACTGTCACAGGCTGGAGGATTTGCATGGATTACAGGAAGTTGAATCTTGCCACCCGTAAAAACCATTTCCCACTTCCCTTCATTGATCAAATGCTTGATAGGTTGCCAGGGAGGTCACACTTTTGTTTCTTAGATAGGTACTCAGGGTACAATCAGATCTCCATTGCCCCTGAGGATAGAGAAAAAACCTCCTTCACATGCCCATACGACATTTATGCCTTCCGGAGGATGCCATTTGGCCTATGCAATGCACCTGCCACATTCCAAAAGGTGCATGATGGCCATATTTACTGACATGGTAGAGGATATTATGGAGGTGTTCATGGATGGCTTCTCGGTGGTAGGGAATTCGTTTGAGGAATGCCTGGTCAATCTGACACGCGTGCTAAAATGGTGCATCGAGACTAACTTAGTTCTGAATTGGGAAAAGTGCCATTTCATGGTACAAGAAGGAATAGTCTTGGGGCACCGGGTGTCAAGCAAAGGAATAGAGGTTGATCGAGAAAAAGTCGATGTCATTACAAAGCTGCCTCCACCAACTTCAGTCAAAGCCATTAGAAGCTTTCTTGGACATGCCGGTTTCTATCGGAGGTTCATTAAAGACTTCTCCAAAATCGCCAACCCCCTCTGTAAGTTACTAGAAAAAGATCACTCTTTTGTATTTTCTGATGATTGCAGGATAGCTTTTGAGGAGTTGAAGAAGAGGCTGGTCACATCACCAATCATTGTTGCCCCCAACTGGGAGCAACCATTTGAGCTAATGTGTGATGCTAGTGACTATGCGGTGGGGGCAGTGCTGGGCCAGCGGAAGGACAAATTGATGCATCCAATGTACTATGCTAGTAGAACACTGAGCGGAGGCCCGCTAAATTACACAGTGACGGAAACGGAGATGCTTGCTGTAGTGTTTGCTTTTGACAAGTTCAGGTCCTATCTGATAGGATCTAAGGTAATCGTATACACTAACCATGCAGCACTTAGATATTTAATTGAAAAGAAGGACTCTAAGCTGCACCTGATTCGTTGGGTGCTGCTATTACAAGAGTTCGATCTTGAAATTCGTGACTGCAAGGGCACTGAAAATCAAGTTGCTGATTATTTATCATGACTTGAAGGAGCTGAAAATGTTATAGAAAGTGGAGAAATCCTGGAAACCTTTCCAGACGAGTAGCTGCTCGCTACCACTCTTCTTGAAGCGCCATGGTATGCAGATTATGCTAATTACCTGGCCAGTGGTATTGTTCCTCACAACCTGTCATCGGTCCAGAGGAAAAGATTCTTTCGTGAAAGCTAATTGTACTATTGAGATGAACCCTATTTGTTTAGAATTTGTCTTGATAACATGATCCGGAGATGCATCCCCGAGATCGAGCAATCTTCTGTCTTGCAGGCTTGTCACGCTTTGGCGTATGGTGGTCATTTTGGAGGAATTCAGACAGCAGCTAAGGTGCTAGAGGCCGGGTTCTTCTGGCCAACAATGTTTAAAGATGCACACTTGTAGGTAAAAGGGTGTAATGAATGCCAACGCACCGGGAACATCTCCCGGCATCACAAGATGCCCATAAACCCAATCCAGGAGGTGGAAGTATTTGATGTCTGGGGGATAGACTTCATGGGTCCGTTCGTCAGCTCCTACGGTAATAAGAATATTCTTGTTACTGTAGATTATGTGTCCAAATGGGTGGAAGCTGTAGAATTACCCACCAATGATGCTAAGGTGGTGGTTGGATTTCTCAAGAAAAATATATTCACTCGCTTTGGGACACTGCGGGCAATCATAAGCGACGGGTGCACTCACTTTTGTAATCGGGCCTTTGAAAAATTGTTGGCGAAATATGATGTGTGACATAAGGTGGCTACTCCATACCACCCGCAGACCAGTGGACAAGTTGAAGTGTCCAACAGAGAAATCAAGAGCGTATTGACAAAAATAGTGAACGCCACAAGGACCGACTGGTCAAGGAAGCTTGATGATGCGCTATGGACTTATAGGAAAGCTTTCAAGACACCAATTGGCATGTCACCATATAAGTTGGTGTTTGGGAAAGCTTGTCACTTACCGGTGGAACTGGAACATAAAGCATGGTAGGCACTAAAACAACTAAATCTTAACTTGAAAGTTGCGGGCACAACAAGAGTCACTGAATTAAATGAGTTAGAAGAGTTTCGATATTTGGCTTTTAAAAGCACGAGGTTATATAAGGAGAGAATGAAGCGGCTGCACGACCAAAACATCATGGAGCGAAACTTCAAGTCCGGGGACAAGGTATTACTTTATAACTCAAGATTACGATTGTTCCCGGGTAAACTAAAGTCAAGATGGTCTGGACCATTTTGGGTGGTTGAAGTATTCCCGTCCGGAGCTGTGGAAGTTGGTACTAAAGATGGCTCTCGCACATTTACAGTCAATGTTCAGTGGTTAAAATTGTACATGGGCATGGACGAGCCCAAGGAGAAGTCTGACCTATATTTGAATGATCCACAAAGGTCGAGCGAGCCTTAAATGCGCTAAGATGAGTCGTGACGCGACGTTAAATCAGGCGCTACGTGGGAGGCAACCCATGAAATTGTTGTAATTGTAACTCCTATAGTTTAGCTTATAAAAAAAAACTATTGTTAGGCGTAAGAATCAGAGGAGGCCATTTACCGTGGTGAAACCGCGGTCAAATGTCTTCTCTGAATCTCCCTGCTCGCGGTTCTATCGTGATCGCGGTAGAACCGCGGTAGACCGCGACGGGCCCAGGTAAGTTCTATAATTTTTTTATTTTTATTTCCCCCCCCTATAACTTAACCTAAAACACTAACCCCCCTTATTTCACCAAACCAGCCCCCCCCCCCACTCCAATTTTCTCCTTCTTCTCTCTACAAAACACTCCCTCCTCTCTCTTCATCTTTCTCCTCCTTCACCTCCATCCCACTTTCCTACATTAAAGAATATCACCAACTTCATTCTTCTCTCTTCAAGTAAGTATTTTCCTCTCTTCTCTATTTCTTTTTAGTTTGAGGTAGTGTAGTTTAGTTTAATTTGTAGTTTTTAATTAAACCCTATCTAGGCTTAGTGTAAAACATGAATTGTTGCCCTATTTTAATATTGCCATTGTTGTATATGTTGTTTTTTATATTATTGGTGCTAGAATTGGTTGGGTCTCCATGATTGTTTAATTGTGATGTTAATTTGGTGGTGTGGAGACCCACGATTATGTTTTTGTGTTGTAATGAGAAGTTTGAGCCATGGGTTGGCACTATGTTGAATAATTGTGGGGTATTTTGTGCCCAAGTTTGGTTTGGTTTGTTGTAATTGTGGAGGTTATGTATAATTGGTGGGGTGTGTTGTCATGGATGAATAATGTGTATATGGTGGCTATGTAAAATATGATTAGCATTGAAAGGTGTAAGTGTGGGGTGAAATATGCCGGAAGTGATGGACTAGTAGAAGATACTTATGGGAGTTTAGTGGTCATGGTATGATTGCATTAAGGGAATCTAGTCATCGGGTGGTGAAGTCTGAGTAACCATATGAGTGGCTATTGTTATGGACATATCTTTATATAGTTTGCTTCTTATCTGTAGGACTATGGCACCCAAAAGACAACGACAAGCAGCTGGGCCCTCTAGGCTACCAACCTATGATGAATCCCGGTTTGCTTCGGAAGTGGCTGAGGATGATTTTCATACCAAAGCCACTAAGGCTTTCCTGCAAGAAATTCGAATTGATCGGATGGCTCTTCGTGCTGAGAGAGCAGATATGTATGAGGAGATAAGGTGCCGGGATATGGAGTTCTTGTTTCAGGACCCAACCTCTATTAATAAAATGTAAGTAGGTGCATTTTATGCCAACGCTACCTTCCACATGGCTAGGGAGGTGTTTGTTCAGGGCAAGAGGGTTCATGCCAAGGTTCCCAATATCCGGTAGGTGTTAAGTTTGCCACCATTCAATAGTGACGTGGACTATTATCACGATAGGCCAGGTGTCACTTGGGAGATTATGATTGAGGCCTTGAGCGTAGGTGGACATCCTCTATGGATAAAGGACCAAATAACACTCAACTCCACCTCCTTCACACACTTGGCCAAATGATGGCTCACGGTGATTTGCAACAGGTTCCTCCCTTCAAGTAATACCACGGATGTCATTTTCAATATGGCGGTATTAACTTGGTGTTTTGTCACCCAAAAGGAGTTTGATGTCGCCTGAATAATCAGTGATGAGATGATACTTAGGGGCCCTCTGAAGTCAAAAGGATTCTATTTCCCTTCCTTGGTCACTACACTCTGCTTAATGAGCCATACACCCACCTTACCAACTGATGGTGACTTACCACAAAAATCCCCATTCAGGGCCTCAGGCATTCGGGTGGGATGAGGTACCAGCGACACAATAGACATTGATGATGAAGATGATGACCCTATCCCGGTTAACCCGTCCAGGGGGTCCACAGATAGTGTTGGTCCGTCTAGGCACACACACACGCTGGGGGTAATCTTTCGAGATCGCAGTCCACGCGACCTATGCTATGGTCTTTGGAAGAAGAGGTAGTGGATCTCCGCTCCTCAATGGATGGCTTGCACACACGCATGGATGCAATGTCCTAGCGGCAATCCAGATCTGAGAGTCGTTTCATGGCGTGGTTCCGAGCATTGGGGAGAGCATGCCATGTCGACCCCAGCACTGTCTCCAACTCTGATTGAGTATTAGGGAAGTCTTCTTACCCCTCTATTCTTTATTTTGTTTATATGACATGAGGACATGCCATAACTTTAAGTGTGGGGTGGGAGACTTACTCTATTTGTATGTTGTATTTTGTATAATTGTGTATAATATAACTTGGTCTGTATATATTAGAGTAAGCAGTTTAATATTAGCTGACTTGGCCCAATGAAGGATACGTGTCGACGGGTTTCTTGAGGGTCAAAGTCGGAATAAAAAAAACCCAAAAATAAAAGTAGAGGACTCTTCCTGATGACGGACTACTTGGACAGTACTCTTAAGGGAAGTAGTCCATGCAGGTTTTCTATTGTTATTTTCTTTTTCTTAGGAAGTGTATTATCTCCCCCTTGGTTTTTCTTTTGACCACGATTCTTTTCCAAGGGTTTCTCTTGAACCGGGTTAGGTAGATTTTTCTTTTTCTAGTTTTATGTTTAGATGGGTGAAGGTCAATGTGTAACCCCAAATTTGCACACTTGCAAATAGCTAAAAAGAACTTGAGAGTGTGATATCTAAGCTTGATTGTAGACTCTAAGATATGCCTTAATTTTGCATAATATGATTTGCTTGAACACTTGTATGACTTTGTTGATGAACTAATTCTGAATGAGTTATATGCTAAGTGTGTGTGAGGTTTTTACTTGCATTATGTGTTTACATATGATACCTAGAACTTGCCCTGTGTGTTTGCAAAGCGAAATAGAAGTCATTTAGTTTTAGAGATGATATAGGCATTTCTTTGTGCAACCCCATAACAAAAACTGTAAATCTACCTGTACATAATATCATAGTTAACCCCTTTGAGCCTTAAGCCTATTCTTTGATAACCCTATAATGTTCACAATATCTATGTTGAATAAATAAATTGTTGAACCTTACCTCCTAGAAGCACTTGATTTGTTAAAGAATATGCAAAAGTAAAAGTGTGGGGTTAGGGAGTAGTGAAAAAGGGAATCAAGAATGAATGGTAGAATTGGTGAACTGGCATTTGTATAGTAAACGTTCTAAAAAAATAATAATAGAGATGAAGCCAGTTGCACCTAAAAGAAAAGTGGGGATTACAAGTAAATCAAAATGTGGAATAATGGATGGGTTGAGCATAAAGGTGAAATAAAAAGGAAGTTTGGTATTAAAAAGTGCTTAGGGAGGTTAGCCACTATATCCAAAAGTATCATATCCGTCCCATAGCCTACATTACAACCTTTAAAGACCTCTCGATCTTTAACTGAATGGCAGCACGGGCAGCTGCAGGTGATTTAAGAATTGATCTTTAGATGATTAGTGTAAATGGTCCTCATATGTCCAAGGAAATGGTGTTGCTCATCATAGTGATTTGACGAGGGTATATGTTTCAAAAAAAGGGCGATGTGATTAAGTTGATAACACTTCGGTAGTGTTGCGGCATTTTCTTGATAGATCGACTGTTGATATCTGAGTTTGTTTGGTGGCACTGGTGGAATTTCGGAATATCTTTTTTGGAATGATTGGGTACTCGAGGTGTAATGTGTATTTATACTGCAAAATTTAGGATCAGGTACAGTAATTATTGTGCTATGTGGAGCTGGAGACTGGGAGTTCTCATGTTCAGGCTATGTAGTGGTTGTGGATAGTGTGTATTGGTACCGTTAGCGGCTATTGGGGGTTTGGAAGCCCGGGTGGATATTTATTTGCTTGGTATATTAGATTTGGATATGATATTGGTGTGTAGATTGGTTGTCTCTGTGTTGGGTTATTCTAGACTATTGTGCTATGGATTATGTCGAAAATGCCACAGGTTGTGTGGCGAGGTGCATCAGACTATGTCCTAACTGAATGGTTGTGTTCCACAGACCAACAGATGGCTGGGAAAGATTGCTTTCCTTAATTGGGCCTTTGAGGCGGATGTCAGTGTAGAGGTTTCTACCATTGATTCGGTTATGGTATTGAGGGACTTTTTGGATGCTTTCCTTGTGGCCGGGCATGTCGTCGGGCGAGATTGTGGATTTCAATATTGATTTGGTATCGGGCACCGTATCATACGGCTCCACCATGAGTTATAGTAGTGGAAGGAGAAGCTTCAGGCTTCTTGGTAATGAGTTTGTTAGTAAGCTGATTGGATACGTGTATAGCTTGAGTTGGCTTGGTTAGTCCCGAATTGCATTGATGAAGGATAGGTCGATTCGATCATTATTGAACCTGCTAGTGATCTGGGGAGATCTATGAGTTGCTTTTCTATGCTATGAGGCGTTATGATTTTCGGACTATGGGCACATATATTGAGGTGCTTTCGAGATTCATAGTGGAAGTTGAGTTTTGTAGCTTACAGCGCTAAGATATCGTTATGCATTCAGTATGCTTATGATCGGTAATCGGTATTTTGTTGTAATGAACAAATTTGGCTCGATATGCATCTCCCTATATGAGATATTTGTGTGGATCGGGTGGCACGCTGCCACGGGTATGTTATCTAGATCGGGTTGCATGCCGCAATAGTGTGATGTTGAGAATAGAGTTCCATATGTTATTTGTATGCCTTACTTCCTGGTTTCTGAGGGAAATCCGTATTGGGTGTTGCTCGGCGAATGGCGCATCGGTTGTGTCCTTTCAGGATTGAATGGTGTATATCACTTGCTCCACGGTGGTTGTGATGGATTGCTTGGTTCAGACATCAATCTGTGCGTGGCTGTCTATTTTGAGAATGGTGACTTGAGGTTCCATATCACCAGAGTGGCGCAGTGAATTCGAGATGATCGTTGGAGTCATTAATGAATGCGAACATATGTTATTTGGGATGATTAGAGAGTTCATATCGAGGTTTGGCTCGGAAATCTGTTATGTCATTAGTCAACAGGGAAATGGCTTTATGTATGGGTGACCTAAGGAATGGTTACGGTTTATCGCGTGTTTTATTTATCGTTGGCAGTATATGAAAGTGTTGGAATAAGACTTTAGCTGATAAGAGGTTCCTATTGGTAATAGAGTATTTTGGGCAACTACCGTGAATGGAGACTATCGTTTCGAGTGTTGGAATGTGTGGTTTGTTGTATGGTTTCACCTGAGGTTGCAGGCGTGAGTTATTACCGCTGGTTCGGCTTTATTCTTGGTATGATTTCTGAATTGCAATATGGTTCTACGATTTATGGTCTAGATGGACTGTGAAATTTCAGTTGTATTGTATTATCGGATCGATGCGAGATAGGGTGACGTGGGATCATCCCGGTATATGCTTGGTAAAGTCATTTAACAGTTGGTTGGCTTCTAGGACAATTCTGGGTACGCTCAAGGACGAGTGATTGTTTAAGTTGGGGAGGATGTGACAACCCTACCCGTCGTCTCATGTGTTACCATCTCGTTTTCCCCGTTTATTGCTTCTTCATATTTTATTTTCGTTATGTGGTGTATGAGAGTTGATTTGGAAAGGTTTTGATAAGAAATGAGACCCTTAGTCTCTTTAAGGAAAACTTAAGTTGGAAAAGTCAATCGAACGTACCATTGAGTTATAGGGCTCGAATGTAATTTCCAGTGATTCGGTTAGCTTCAGAGAGTGATTTGTAACTTAGGAGTGCGATCGAAATTGATTTTGGAGGCCCGATGTAGAATTTGGCTTAAATTGGCGAAGTTAGTATTTTGGCGAATTCCGGTCGATGGGTGAGAATTTGATCCGAGGGTCGGAATGGAATTTTGAGAGTTTCTGTAGTTCCGTTAAGTGATTTTGGATGTGTATGCAAATTTTTAGGTCATTCAGACATCGTTTGGTTGGGTTTTTGATCTAATGTGTGTTTTTGAAGTTTTAAAAGAATTTAGGTTTGAATTCGATATAATTCGATGATTTTAGTGTTAATAGAGGTGTTTTGATGATTGGAACAAGTTGATATGATGTTTTAGGAGGTGTTGGCATTTTTCCTTGAGGTCTCGGGGGCCTCGGGGTAATTTCGGATGGCTAACGGGAATTTTTGAAGTTGGAAAATGCTGTAGAAATGCAGCAGTCAGTGCACAACAATTTTGTTCTATGCAATCGCAGTGCTCTAATGCGATCGCATAGTGTTAGCTACAGTACCCAGGATTTTGTTCTATGAAATTGCATAGTGTTAGCTACAGTACCCAGGATTTTGTTCTATGCAATCGCATAGTGTTAGCTACAGTACCCATGATTTTGTTCTATGCAATCGCAGAGGGTTAGCTACAGTACTCGGAATTTTATTCTGTGTGATCGCAAGGCTCTAATGCGATCGCATAGTGTTAGCTACAGTGACTGGGTAGAATGTTAAAAACATTTTAGTCATGAAAATAACCCATTTCTCAGCCATTTTAAGTCATTTTGAGAGCTTTTGGACGGGGATTGAAGGGAGTTTTAACCAAGATCGATTGGAGGTAAGTTTTATGAGTTAAATACATGATCTTATTGAAGAATCATCCTAGAAATACATGAAAACATAGCCAGTTTGTAAGAAATTAGGGCTTGAGATTGAAATTCTAAATTTTGGATTTGATGGCCCATTCGAACTCGGATTTTGATGAATTTTATGTGTACGGACTCGTGGCAAGACGAGAAATCCAGTGATGAAATTTTTTTAATTTTTCGAGAAGTGAGCCCGGGGCTCGGGTTTAGCCAACTTTGAATTTTTGGGTGTTTTTCGTGTTCTTTCAATTGGGTTATGTCCCATTTGCTTATTATAATCTATTCATTGTGGTTTTAGTCAGATTCTACACTCGAGGAGGTCGATTTACGAGGAAAGCGCAAGGCAAGCTAGAATTTTGGCCTGTTTGAGGTGAGTAATGGTTATGAATGATATACTGAGGGTTTGAAACCCCGTATTTGCACTATGCGGTGCTATGTTGAGATGAGATACGCGCCGTATGATGAGCGTGGTGATGTTATTGCAAGGTATTTGGAATCGGTCCATCCCGATTGATGACTTATTATACTTTTTGACTGAGACTGAGCTTATATCCGTATATTTTGGGCTAGTTGCCATATTTGGGGCCTTGTGCCGATCTGTAGAACCCTTAGGGAGCATGCTGAGCTAATTGACCTCACTTTACCTGTTGAACACATACTCTCAGTGATGTCCTTAACTGTAAAATATAATATGAACTGGTATTAGCAAATTGCACTCTAAATGAGAAATACCTAGGGTTGAATACCCTGTTTTAGTTGAGTGAGCCCGAGAGGCCAAGTCTATATTGACTGAGAAGGGTCAAGAACCCCGTAGTGAGGGTATTTGATATATACCGGATTGGGCTGTACGCCGCAACATTATATACATATACATATATTAGATCAGACTGCACGCCGCAGTAGTATATTATATATGGATCGGACTGCACGCCGCCGTAGTATATTATATATGGATCGGACTGCACGCCGCAGTGATATATGATATGGATCGGACTGCACGCCGCAGTGATATATTATATGGATCGAACTGCACGACGCAGTATTATAACGCTTGAGCTGAAGGAGCCCCTCCAGATTCTGCACACACCCCCAGTGAGCGCAGTCGTCTATTATTATTGGATCGGGCTATGCGCCGCAACAGTGTTGGTAAATTATCGGACTGTAGAGGATTTTTACCAGTTTTCCCTGATTAGCAGATATTTACTGCATTTATTGTTGATTATAGAACTGTGTAGTGTTGTTACAGGATTCCTTTCTTTCAGTTGTTATTTATTGCTATTACTCATTGAGTTGGAGTACTCACTTTACTCCCTGCACCCTGTGTGCAAATACAGGGATCTCGGAGGCTTAGCTGAGATTATTTGTTGCTGCTCAGTTTAGTATCAGAGTCATAGAGGTAGCTTCCAACATCCGCAGGACCCGATTTCTCCTATTGTCATTTCTTTCACTCCCGCACTAGACTTGTTTATGTATAGGACGATGTCCAGTTGTATCTAGGGGCTCTGACTTGCGACGCCAAATCTGTTATGGGCTGTATTTCTATTATTATGGATTACGTAGTGTTTCTATTACTATCAGTTCAAGAATTTTTGCCTAATTGGTATTTTAAGTTTAATAATTGGCAAGAAATTTTGTAAACTTGGGTTGGAAGTGTTCTAAAGGTCGGGCTTCCATAACAAGGTGTTGGGCTCCATCACGATCGAGGTTTGGGTCGTGACAAAAAGAGCTGAAGAACGAGTTAACTACAGAAGGCAGTTCTTCTACCAAGAGGCAACAAACGTAACTGGAGAGCTTTCCACGAAAAAATGAAGTTTAATAAACTCTATCTCTACTTTATCATTACTCTTATTAACATACAGAATAACTAACTCAAACAAAACTAAAAGAAAGATAGACATAACAATGTTGGAAGCACCTGGCAAAGGTAGGGAAAAATTAGAAGATTTTCTCTTTTTATCATTAACATACTCTTTAAAGAACCATAGTGAAATCCCAGCAAGAGCAACTGCTGGACCACCTATTACAACAGCAGCTCCTAACGGTACTATTTGAAAATTCAAAACTTCATTCATTTACTCGGCTTCTGTTCACAATAGAACAGGAGAAATGAAAATGTACAAGCTGAAAATTGAAAGTATAAAGAGAATAATAAGAAGAAGCAGAGTGAAGTTGGTGAGTAAACAAAAAAATTCTTACTTTTTGGAACTTGATATCCCTACAATGTCTGACCATCCCGTTTTCATCATTCCCTTACTTTTTTCCTTTTTTTTCTTTTTGTTGTAACAAGAGGATGAATGTCTGACTACCCCGTTTTCATCATTCCTTTAATTTTTCTCTTTTTTCTTTTTGGTGTGACAAGAGGATGAAAATAGGGGAAAATGAGTTAAGATTTTATCGAACAAGTCGTCAGATTCTTCACTTTATTTTCCCTGATATGTGGCTTTTGTGTTGTCTTTAGAATCAGAAAATAGTTGTCCAATTAGCTCAATCCTTTTATTGTATTCTCATTAACAACAAGGGGCATAGTTCTTTTTTCTCCTATTAGAATTAGTCGGAATAATATTACTTTTTATGAATCTCTAGCGTTTCATTTTATTGTTAGATCAACTCTTATAAGTTGTGTATGTGTTTTAATGATAGTACTTGGTTGTATACTTAACACGTATGATCCAATTCATATGTACAAAAAAATAGTAAATAAGCTTACCAAATTTCGCTTACCTGCCTGTAAAGTTATTATTTTTCTTATAAGATTCTTCCAAACAAGGCCCTGTTCTGGATAAATTTAGAGCACACCATCTTTCAGCACAATATTCTGCTGATTATGCGTGAAAAAAGACTTTGCTAAGCCCGTAAGTTAATATAGAGTAATTGCTGCTACATTCTTTATACCTAACAAGTAGTTGCTTACAATGCCATTCTAAAAAATCCCTATGTCGCACTTAAGTTCTGAATTTTCTCTTACTACACAATGTGCTTTAAACATTATTTAATTCTCAATAAAGAATTGAAATAATCCTTCGAACGGACTCCATATGTTTCCGAAGGGAACCAATATATAAAACACTCAGGGGAAACTTTTAGTGATGTATTAGCTATCTGAACTTATCTTTTCATTAAGACTTACTATTGTTACGTACATACTTTCCTTGTTAATATGACACTGATAGCGTGAGAAACAAAGAGATGATTTTTTTGACGAATTTCTCTCTCTCTCTATATATTTGCATATACTTCTGAACTTGTCGTGCTTCGCTAGCATGGGATTCCAATACATTAATATTTCTCTTTCGCTCTTACATTTACCCTTTTCTTTGCAGCTTGCACGTATAGACGTCTTTGGGAGCTATGTACATGTGTGTTTCAAACCCGCTAGCTTATGTGCTACAGGTACCACAAATACGGCCTACTACCTTTTTAATTTACCTAATTAATTTGTCACATGCCATTACCGATATCCTTTTGTTTTCCAACAATGCAGAAAACATGGACAATACGCTTCACTTTGCGCAACTTGCTGGCATGTACATTTACACTTTTGGCTAGCTAGTGAAACATAACAGTCCTGTAACTTATGCAAATAGTGCTTGCTAAAAGACTTACCAGTAAATATGATCCTTTTGGCTTGAATTTGTTTTCTTCATTTTATGATCTATCCAAGCTTCTAAATAGAAACAAAGGTATAAGAAACAAGAAATTTGCAATGATCGCGATCAGTTTAATCAGTTAATTCGCAATAATGCGCTGCCAGAAATGCGGTAAATGATACAAATAAAAGTTCATAAAGAATTCATTTTTAGTTTCTTCTACTGCATAAATATTCATTACCTATTGATCAATAGTCTTTATACCCATATCCTTGCTTTTGAAGTTCTTAGAGAATAGTTCTACTAACTGACAACCTCTTCTTTCAAATCTGCATTTTACTACAATATAAATCATTCTATATCAAAAAAGTTATTTATTATTTCCATAAAAAAAATATCAGTTGCTAACTTATGAAAATTGGGTCCGGGCTCAGCACGGGCCATTTTTCACTAGTATATATTAAAGCAAGAAAGTTTACACTGTAATTAAGCCAATTGGCTAGCTATTAAGAAGTCACTTGGCCAACTTAGAACAAATACATAATTAATTACTGAAATCTAAATGGAAACAAATTAATTCAAATTTTGATTTACCTTACTTCCCTTTAATAATTAATGGAAAGAAGGAGGAAAATTAATTAACGCAAGTAATCTTTAATCCTAATTCACGTCTTTTCTTAAGTTGTTCAAATCAAGTTTTACATTGTAAAAATAAATGTAATAAATATATGAAATTGAAAAATAAGAAATTTTCAATTAAAATAAAATAATTTGAATCTATAAAGAAAGAATGTTTGCATTGTGATTAAGCAAAGTGACAAGCTATTATAAAGTCATTTGGCAATTTAGGACAATATGTATAATAACATTTAATTTAAATTGAAAGGTACTATTTTTTTTAATTTAAATGGAAAGATAGTAAATAAGATTTTTCTAAAGATACAGCCTGTTGATATCTATTAAAGGAATAACATGTGCATTGTGGTTAAGCCAAGTGACAAGCTATTATAAAGTCATTTGGCAATTTAGGACAATATGTATAATAACATTTAATTTAAATTGAAAGGTAAGATTCTTTTTTTAATTTAAATGGGAAGATAGTAAATAAAATTTTCTAAATATATATTATTTAATTTAATAAAAAAATATTACAATATTTAAATTATCAGTAACTTACAAATTGAAAAAATTAATCAAACATTATAGTAGAAAGAAATGACAAAAAGAGGGGGATATATATTGAAATTATGGTTAAATCAAGTGGTAAGCTATTAAAAAGCCACGCGACAATATTAAGGAGAGTTTGTAGGGATATTATCAAATAATTAAGGAGAATTTGTAGGGATATTGTCAAATAAGAAGTAATAGGTTAAGAACTATATATGCAATCTCATTTACTAAATTAAATCTTTTATTATTCAGTTCATTCTTGAATCTTATATGGAAATGTTAAATTTAATTTTATTATGGATCTTTAATATTTCAATTCCGTTTAGGCACAGTGAAAATTATCAATTAAAGGGGGTTGAGATAGATTTTGACTCTTATATGTTACAAGTTTGATTTACCTTGAATATAATATCTTGCAAGTATGTAATTTTTTAAATCGGTATTTGATTAACCATATATATCTATTAGAATTTATCCAACGTTAAATACAAATAATTTTATTTTTTAGATTAAAATAAAAAATAGTAGTAGTAGTACTGCTACTACTACTGCTACAATTTTATCCAAGCTTTTGAATAAGTAAAGAAAACTCCAAGGATGAAAATAAATACTTTTAAATTTTGGTGAAATATAAAGTATGAGCATATGCACTTCTATTTTTAATATATTATCATATTAAACACCAAATAAAATGATAATATAAAAGTTTTGTAGTAGGAAATATATAAAAAGGAAATAGAGAGTCTAAGTTTTATACTTTGAATTAAGTTTAAAATAAAATACCTATATTAAATAAATAATACTTAAAATATGCACGACCCCCAAATCCTGGTCGTGATGGCACCCAACACAGCTGCCAGGCAAGCCCGACCATTTACACTCTTAACACGAGCATGAAGCTCAAAACAAAATTATTTAATTATCTTTAGCAGCAATGAAGCTATATATTTAGCTGATAAAATAAACAAACCAAATCTCCCAAATATACTGAGAAAAACCACCCAAAGACCTGGGGGTCATGAGTCTAAAGCCTCTAACAGTACAGTATAAGAAGACTGTAATAGTACATAGTCTGAAATACGCAAAAAATCAAATAACAACGATAAGGAAGAAGTCGGGTCCTGCGGACGTTAGGCAGCTACCTCGACAACTCTGAATGAAACTCTGGAGTCAGCTGTAACTCATCTAGCTCCTGAAGTACCTGGATCTGCACACATGGTGCAGAGAGTAAAGTGAGTACTTCCAACTCAGTGGTAATAAACATGTATAATGACTGGAAAGTAAGAATTCCCAGTATACCACAATATGAAGCTAAAACCTGTACTTCTTCACATTTAACAGGGCACTAACAAGTATTAACAATTGCAGTAGATATATAAATATATCAATGTATGAATGCAATGTAAATGCTCATGACCACTACAGCGCGTAGCCCGATCCATGGGTACCCGACGCTCACTGTGGGGGGTTCAGACTCAAGAGTGGCTCCTTCAGCCCAAGCGTAATATAATATCACACCTGCTGCGGCGTGTAGCCCGATCCATGCATAATCATGAATGCATAATCATATTTATCAATTTTAGTTCCAATTATCATAATTATGATTAGGTGATTAATACCTTAAGATTTTACTAGCCATTTCAATACAATATTCAATTCAGGCTAATATCAGGAAACATGCTATATGTTATGGAAACAATGATAACAATCCCTACAGGATTCAAATAGTTGGCATACAGCCCCAATTGTATCTATAACCATCCAAGTAGGAGGTTTACCGGCTTATTTCAAGCCAATGATTTAATTCAACATCATTCTGTCGGACTAGTTCACAGTCCTCAACCACAATCGACCCCACACTCACCGTAGAGTACGTGTCTCGCCTCATCATAGCGTCACAATGTGATATACCGGGGTTTCAAACCCTCTGGTCATCATATACATCTATTACTCACCTCAAACCGGTCGCGGAATTAGTTCTCTATGTCTTTGCCTCTTGAATTCACTTCTTCGCGCATCGAATCTACTCAAAACCATAATGAATACGTTACAATGAGCTAATAGTACATAACCCGATTGAAAGAACTCGAAAAATATTCAAAAACACTAAATTGGCAAAACCCGAGCCCGGGGCCCACGTCTTGAAAAATTCCAAAATTTATATTCCCGGACTCCTCGTCTCTCCACGAGTCCGTACATACCGAGAACTCCCAATTCGGACCATAAATGATCCTTCAAATCCTAGTTTTAAGATTTTTGCTCAAAACCCTAATTTTCTTGATTTTCAGCCATAATGTCGTGAATTTTCAGTGTTAAATCCTTGTTTTTACGCCATAACAACATTATTCAAGGCTATAAACTCATAACTGATGGAATCCCCTTCGAATCCTTTCCAAATAGCCCAAAATCGCATCTTTCCCGAAGTGTAAAATGTTTTCTAACTTCTGATTTTGGCTAACACTGATTCCCTTAACCTTCTGTATTTTTTGCATCTGCGGTCCATCGACCGCGGTATCGCTTCCGCGACCCAATCACCGCTTCTGCGGTCTACGTACCGCTTCTGCGGTCGCAGGCAAAATGCTCCTGACCGCTTCTGCGGTCAATATCCGCTTCTGCGGAGATCCCCCAGGCCACCTAGGGCGGCTTCTGCGAACTCGCTTTTGCGAGTTAATTTCTGCTTCTGCGGAACCTGATGAACTACCCAAGATTTCGCACCTGCAGACACTTGTCCGCTTCTGTAGAGCCACATCTGTGGTCTCCCTTTCGCAGATGCGGAAATACCTGCTGCAACTCAAAACCAGCAGTCTCCAAACTCCAAATTCTCTCGTTCAACCACCCGAAATAACCCCGAGGCCCTCGGGACCTCAACCAAAAACACAGATATGATCTATTACCTCATTCAAACCTGCTTAAATCATAAAATCACTATCTTTAACATCAAAATCGTCCGTTTTCAATAAATTCAAGCTCAAGTTTAACTATAACATTCAAAATTCTCATTCAATCAAAAACCCAAACAAACAATGTCCGAATGACCTGAAAATTTGCGGACATATCCAAAATCACCTAATGAAGCTACTGAAACTATCGGAATTCCATTCTGACTCCCGGATCAAAATCTCGCCTATCAATCGGAATTCGCCAAAATTCAACCTTCGCCAATTCAAACCTATTTCTACATCGGACCTCCAAATTCAATTCCGATTTCGCTCCTAAGTCACATTTTATCATCCGGAGCGAACCAAATCATTAGAATTCTATTCCGAGCTCTCTAACTCACAAGTCAACTTTCGGTTGACTTTTCCAAACTAATTCTTCATTAAAGAGGCTAATTGTCTCATTTCCTACCAAACTCGATCCGAATTGACTCAAATTCACCAAATACACATATTGAAACATAATTTAGAATATAACAGGGAAAACAGGGCGGTAACTCACGTGACGACGAGCCGGGTCGTCACATTCTCCCCAACTAAAACAAACAATCGTCCTCGAGCGGTTCAAGAAACATACCTGGAGTCTCAAACAAGTGAGGATATATGCTCCGCATATCTCGATCGGTTTCCCAAGTAGCCTCCTCCATGGGCTGACCTCTCCACTGCAGTTTCATTGACGCTGTATCCTTAGACCTCAATCTTCGAACCTGTCAACCCAAAATAGCTACAGGTTCCACATCATAAGTCAAGTCATCATCGAGCTGAACTGTACTAAAATCCAACACATGCGATGGGTCGCCAACATACTTCCGAAGCATAGACACGTGGCATACTGGATGAACTCCCGATAGGCTGGGTGGCAAAGCAAGCATATAGGCCACCTCTCCAACCCTCCTGCGGACCTCAAAAGGACTAATGAATCTCGGACTCAATTTCCCTTTCTTACCGAATCTTATGACACCTTTCATAGGTGATACCTTCAGCAAAACCTTCTCGCCCACCGAATAAGATACATCTCAGACCTTCCGGTCTGCATAACTCTTCTGACATGACTGAGCTGTGCAACGTCTTTCCTGAATGTTACAAACCATATTCACGTATGTTAGTTCATGCCATAAGGTAGTCGACATAAATCCACAAAGAGATTATCTTTAAGATGATAAGAAGTTAATCCTATCGGTCTTAAGTGATACAAGGGTGTATAAGGGCGATTAACAAGTATTAGAAGTTAAACGAATCAAGGATACCGTAACTCGTATTTTCGGGTAAATATATAGGTGCTTAATATACTAAGGAGGTCGTGTTTTAAGGTATTTGAATCATATAATATCCGTATCATAAGTCTTGAAGTCAAACGAGTTATGAAACAAAAGTCGACAAAAGTTGTCACAACTTAGGTTCATAGTTTTACTTAAACTTTAGGTCAAATGTTATTAAGCTTTTCTCCCAATATACTTGGAATTACGGGGTGATCTACCCACCAAATTGAATATCCACGAGTCTAGTTTCCAACTCATTAAACCGTTTATCAATAT
>MU786982.1:69272-120849 GCA_026770625.1 Nicotiana glauca | reverse complement strand
TCTATACTATGCTTCTATGACATGGGGACATGCCATAATCTTAAGTGTGGGGTGGATGACTTACTCTGTTTGTATGTTGTAATATGTATAGTGTAATGTTGTGTAGAAGTGAGTGTTGTATATAATTATTTTATATTAGATTTAGCCGACTTTGCCCAAGGACGGACACTTGTCGATTGGTCTCCTGAGGGTGAAAGTCAAAAAAATTAAAAAAAAAAAATCAAAAATAAGGTTAGGGGACTCTTCCTGATGACGGACTACTTGGAAAGTACTCTTAAGGGAAGTAGTCCATGTAGATTTTTTTTAATTTTATTTTACTCTTTTAGGTAGTGTATTACCTCCCCCTTGGTTTTTCTTTTGACCACGGTTCTTTTCCAAGGGTTTTTCTTGAACCGGGTTAGGTAGATTTTTCTTTTATAGCTGTAGGATTAAAGGGGTGAAGGTCAGAATGTAACCCCAGATATGCACACTTGCAACTTAAAAATAACTTGAGAGTGTGACGTCTAAACTTGTTTGTAGACTCATAATATATGCCTTAATGTTGCACATCTTGTCTTGCTTGAACACTCGTATGATTATGTTGATAAACTGATTCGGAATGAGTTACATGCTAAGTGTGTGTGAGTTGTTACTTGCATTATGTGCTTACATATGATACCTAGAACTTGCCCCGTGTGTTTGCAAAGCGAAATAGAAGTCGTTTAGTTTTAGAAAGGATAGAGGCATTTCTTTGTGCAACCCTATAAAAAAAATTGTGAATCCACCTTTACATAATACCATAGTTAACCCCTTTGAGCTTGACGCCTGTTCTTTGATAACCCTATAATGACCTGAATAGCTGTGTTGAATAAGCTAAGTAGTTGAACCTGTACCTCCTAGAAGCACTTGAATTATTAAAGAATATGCATAAGTTAAAGTGTGGGGTAGTAGGGAGTTAGTGAAAAAGGGAATCAAGAATGAATGGTTGAATTGGTGAACTGACATTGTAGAGAAAATGTTATAAAAAAAAACAAACAAAAAGAAGCCAGTTGCACCTAAAGAAAAATGGGGGTCACAAATGAATAAAAAAAATATGGAGTAATGGTTGGGTTGAGCATAGAGATAAAATAAAAAGGAAGTGTGTATTAAAGTGCTTAGGGAGGTTAGTCACTATANNTGAGAGTGAGTGAATTCTTTCTATATATGGTTCCTTGTTGTTGAATTTTATGTGTGTGGAACCTCTCTCAGAGTTTATTTTTTTGTGAGGGCGTGTGACTCAGGAAGAATAAGTAAGTCTTCAAGTCTGTTAGAGTAATTAGAGCAAGTAAAATGTGTCATGGCATGAGAATCTGCAAATGGAGTTAGGATTGTTGCATTACTTAAGTTGAGCATTGATAACCGCAAGTGTAACATACGATTGAGGCAATATCGTTAGGCCTAGAAATGTGATTTAGTNTTTTATGTTGTTTTGATGGTATATATGATAACAAAATGCTCTTATTAGTGTTTTTCATGATTTATAGGTAATAGATGGCTAAGGAAAGCCAAGGAGCTATTTTGGAGTCAATACCGAAGCAAAGAGGCCAAAAATGCAAATTCCCATTGAAGTCACATTGTACCAGCCCTTTAGTGCCGGAATCACTGTTCCACGGTAGAACCACAGTGACAAGCTGCTGCAGAAGATATCAGAACCAGAGGCACTGTTCTGCCGCAGTTCCACCGCGACCGCGGCAGAACCGCGGCAGGCGCCGTAAAGTTAAGGGACTGAAGTGTAAAAACGGGATTCTTAAGACCTAAACCCTATTTAAACTATAAACTTCTCCCAAAGGAGGCAAGTAGGGATTATTAGGTTCTCTTGAAAGGAAAAACTATTGTGAGGGATCTTTCCCAACATCTTTCTTCTTTTCTCTTTGTTTTTGATGATCAATTCTATTCTAGTTTATTTACCCATAGTTATGAGTAGCTAATTTCTTTGTCTAAGGTCTTGATGGAACCTGTTAAGGGATGAACTTCTCGTTTATGTTAATGCGAATTTGCCATGTTTAATCTTTATTTATTCAACTATGTTCTTGTTGTAGTTAATTGACTGGATCCTCAATTAGTTGTGCCTATTTAGTGTGCATAACTTGGAAAAGAGTGCATATTTAGGTAGTTGCTGAATAACACCACTCCTAAAGAATAAGAGGAATCTATATCTGCGGGTTTAAAGGCGGAATTAGGAATAACGAAGCCTTGGGTGTAATCTTAAGTGAACTGTGCTAATTAAAGCTAGCTAGTGTAGCTCGGGAGAGTGCAGTAGTATATTGCTGTGATTGCTCGGGAGAGAGTTACGGTGAGTTGAGTGTTCATGATTAATAAAGTGAGTCGGTAAATTTGTATGAAGCATAAACAGAAGGGATTCCATCAATAGGGAAAGTCATTACCTTAGCTTGTTTCTCATATTTGTCTACAACCTTAGTTATTTAGTTATAGATTGTTATTTTTCTACAATTTTAGTTTATAAAGAAACCTCAACAGTGATTCAAAAGTATTTGGAAGCTGGTTCTAAAGAATTGAGTGGGTCTAAAGGTAGCAGTTGTTAGGTTGACTCTCTGTGGATTCGACCCTGGGCGTAATACTCGGGTTTTATTTGCAACGTCCGCAGAATCCTATTTAGAGGATATACTTGGGCGTGATCACCGCTTTTCCTCTCGAATTCGGCTCCAAATCAATTGTATCTATAAAATAATGACTTCAATACATCAATAAATGCTAAACAATACAAACCCAATGCCTAATTATAGCTTTTTCATCATTCTTCCCAAAAATTCAAAATTTGACCCCGGGCCCACTTGGTTAAAACCCGAGGTTCGGACCAAAATCAAATCACCCATTCACCCACGAGTCCGAATAGATAATTTATTTTCAAATTCTACCCCAAAACGAGGTCTACATCAAGAAGAATCAAAAAGCCCTAACTCTACCCAATTCTCTAATTTCTACCTTTAATTACATATTTTAGGCATAGGATTTCAATAGATATTGATGGAAAATAAAGAAAACGAGTTAAAGATTACTAACCGAAGAGTTAGTTGTGAAAAGATGCTTTAAAAGTCGCCCTAGAACCTTGGAGAAGAAGAAGTTTGTGAAGTCTTGTGAAAATTCCGAAATGGCTCTGTTTTGGAGTTTTAAAAATAACTGAGTGAATTAGACCTGCGCGTTCGCGATGAGACCCTCGCGTTTGCGATTGTCCAGGTCTGAAGACCTTCGCGTTCGCGACACAGCGACTAGCTTTCGCGGATAATTATCTCCTTGAACCTCGCGTTCGTGTCCTTGAGGTCGCGTTCGCATATCTATAGTACCCCACCCCCTGCCTCGCGTTTGCGACCTATTCAACACGTTCGCGTAGAAGGAAATCTCCTTCAGCTAATTTTACTCATCATGTTCACGACGGTTGTCCCGCGAACGCGAAGAAGACCATACCAGAACTGGAACCTGCAATTTTTATAAGACCAAAACCATTCCGAAACACTCCCGAGCCCTCGGGGATCCTAACCGAACACATATACTAACTCAACATCATTTTACGAACTTATCCGTGCGATCAAATAGCCTAAATAACCTCAAAAACATGGAATCAAACCTCAAAATCATGATTTTTTTCCAGAACTTCATCAAGTTTTAATTTTTAAACTTTTAGTCAGAAACACGTCAACCGACGTCCGATTTTAACAAAATTTTACATGAAGGACTTAAAACATAACCTGTACCGAGTGCCGGAACCAAAATACGGGTCCGATACCAATATATTCTAATCAATTATCATTACAATTTTACTTAAACAATTTCATAAAATAATTTTCTTTAAAAAATTTATTTCTCGGGCTTGGGACCTCGGAATTTGATTCCGGGCATACGCCTGAGTTCCATATTTTTCTGCAGACCCTCAGGAACCGTCAAATTACGGGTCCGGGTCCGTTTACCCAAAATGTTGACCAAAGTAAAATTTATTCACTTTAACATCAAAATTTTAGCATTTTTCACATAATTTTACATTTGAACTTTTCGGCTACGCGCCCGACTGCGCACGCAAATCGAGGTGACTCTAAATGAGGTTTTCAAGGCCTCGGAAGTATAGAATTCATTTAAAATAGGTGATGACCCTTTGGGTCATCACAACAACCGGATACGACATTATTTCAACCAGCAACCCAAAGATCAATCCACTGATCAACAACCAACTACAAGAAAATTCACAACCATAATCCTACTTGCAAAATAAATATTGTTCTTAGTCGTTAACAAAAAGCTTCTCAAATCCCCCACCAACACATTGACTTTTCTTCTGAATTAATCACTCCAAAACAATAATAAATAAAAGGAGATTCTGACCAAGAACAGAAATACGAATTGATAATGTTACATATGTTTAGGGATGAATGTGATAACGAAGATTACATGCTTGTTGTAGAAGCGAACAATTGAATTACACAAATGGCAAAATTTCTGGTAAGCAACATAAGTACTTTTTTAATAGTTGAAGCATATATGAAACAGAAAATAATTGAAACAGAAAAGCAGTTACAATAAACTTTGTAGCTTAAACATTTAAATTTATGCCAAAAAAGATCAATTTAAATCACTAATGATTTAAGCGTGGCCATAAAACAAAAGAAAACAGAACATCAAAACAAACCTGACATGTTGAAGAATCTAATACATTCCAAACATAGTAAATGCATTAGTAATACCTAAGAGAACTATGACAAACAATGTACAGAGCCTTCTCCAATTTTATGATGTTTGCCTTCTCCAATTTTATGACTCCTTTGATATATTTTTATGCAAACTACTTTAATTATTGAAATTAAATAAAGGATACTTACATTAAAATAAGTAAAAACATTTCCATTAAATTTCTTGTGTATAAGACTCGTTACATAAGCAAAGAATTCAAATAGAAATACAAGTAAAAAGATAAAGATCACAAGAAAGACAATATAGGAGTTGTTATTATAGTATTCCAAACAAGATGTTTAGCCAAGAAGATCAATTATATGGTTGTCTACAACCTACTATTCAAGCAGGAAACTTGCTGCGAACCAGTTACCACAATCTCTCTTTGCATACAATGTATTAGTACCAACCAAACCTCTTATTAATTACTATTATATATTTCATATTATTAAAGTATAGTTTTATATCTCAATATTTTAGTAATACTTTCAGTAGCTTACTATCACAGATAATATAGCAAAATGAATATTTAGTTAAGTTGGAAAAAAACAATTGGAATATAGATTTGTAATCAAATACGCTAACCTCGTGACTCCGCAACATTTTCCGAGTAGAGGAGCATCTAAAAAGCAGGCACAAAAATGAACGTAGCTGCATTCAAAAAGAGTAAACCAAAAATTTTTCGAGGACCAATGATGCACAGCTCGAAAATTAGGATAATGGGCTCGCTCCTATTTATCACTTCTCCACTTAAGTACCATAAGTTTGTCTGTGTTATACCCACGCATTACTTATTGCGCTTTTACCACTAGATCAAAGTCCAGAGGCAAAATTTGTTGAGTCTATGTGAAGAGTTTGTTATTAAATGTTCTCATTACCTACTCTACTCCTTGTCCACTTCTTTTTTTCGAACCGAAAAGAAATTAAACGTGTTCGGCTTTAGATGGAATGCCATGGTTTTGTTTGTGTGTTACGTGCACCATTTTTTATTTGTAAGTTGTAACGCTTATCTTTTGGGACAAGCATTTAGGGAAAAATAAAATGTTTGAAAAGAGGAGCTTAGATCTGCAGAAGAAAATTGCAAAGAATGGAGTAAGGAACAACTCTTACCATGGGTCACCAAAAAACTTAGGCTTTTTTTTTTCTTGTCTAATATTTGGTGGATAAAGTTAACCAATACATGTATTGTTGAGAGATCGTAGGTACTGGTAGTATAGTAGAGGTGCAAGCAGGACTGTCCAGACACCACCATTATTTGAATTACAAAAAAAAGTAAATACTAAGGAGAAATACCTACAAATTGGGAAAAGAAAATGTGAATAGAAATTAGTTATAGAAAACTATTTGCGAGACAGATTAGAGTCTAGGTCTTGAGAAGAAGATTGTGAAGAACGGACTGAGGACTAAGACTTGCAACTTCTACTTTTGTTGTATTTTACTTAGTATTATGTGCATTTTTCTTTTTAAAAAAATGGCGAGAGATTATAGATTAGGTCTCGAGAAGAAGATGGTGAAAATGGACTAGGAGTAAGACTTACATCAATTCTATTTTCATTATATTTGACTTAGGGTTTTTTGTGTAGTATTTCTATAAAAGACTTGGTTTTATGTCAAACATTTTTCTTATTTACCTCACCAGTTTATAAACAATTCCCTCTGCCCCCTTTTTATTTCCTCCTAGTTCTCCTGTTAGCATTTGTCAAGTATTTGACTTGTTTTCTCAATTTCTTTTTTTGTGTGTGCATAATTTCTATAATTGACCCTAGATGGAACTCGAGAGGGAACTCTATCTGTTGAGGTTACCGGGAAAGTTTTTTCTTGAGCCATATGTGAAGGTGATGAGCTAGTTGTGTTGCCAAGTCAGGTGATTTTTTAGATGACAATTTAGACCCTTCTTCCTGAATAAGCTCTGTAATTGATAGAAGTTTTGGTATTCACCTTGCAAATTGATTTTTAAGTGAATGTTGTGAGCACCTAATTTTTTATCATATTTAGATTTTTTACCACCATTTAGTGTTTAAATATTTGTTAAGTTTAATATTGATATTTTAGCCTTTATTCCACGTTTTAGTAGGTTTATTTGATAAAATTAAAAATCACAAAAAAAAAAACATTTGTTACGTACCTTGTTTTTTCGTTTGTAATAGAAAATTCGCAAAAAAGGTTTTTTTTATTTAAACTTTGTAGTATTAAATTAGCTAGTAGTTTTTAAATTCTTCTTTAGCGACTTTACTTATATGTTTTTGATTTTAAAATCTTTCTCTTGTATTTTTAACTTGGTTTATCTTTTAGAAAAAATTTAAAAAAAAAGACAAAATGAAAAGAGCAAGAGCTAATAAAATTATGCCACTTCACCACAAAATAACAAAGTTTCATAACTTGATTCCTTTATCAAAAATTCCAATGGCACCACATGCACAGGCTCACGTCTTGACTCTCCCATTTTTTGGAAATACTCCTCCATTTTCTTTTGATCTTATCCATGATATTCACCTGCATATGGTCCCTACCTGTACAGCACCCAGCACCTGCATGGCCGATACACTATAATTCCCTCACAACTCACAACTCATAATGGATAAAAGAGGAAATTATCCCAAAAATCATTTCTTGCTCTCCAAGCATATAATAAACTAGATAGGATCGTTCCGACACGTACCTTTAATGATTGTTTGAAAATATACACAGTCAAACATTTCTATAACAACTTCGTTTGTTTCAAAATTTTTGGATGTTATAGCGAAGTGCTGTTATAGAATATATATTATAGCATAAAATAAAAATTTGTTCCGAAAAAATATGGTTTTATAATAAATTGTTATATAAGGATGTTGTTAAAGAGATGTCTAACTCTATTGCAATTAGTTTGAGTAAATTGACAATTTGGTACATTTATCTTTGTATATATTTACTTACTTAATATAAGATTGAGCTTTAGTAAAATAAGGCTATTACACGCCTCGATTCTCAAGGAGGCAAAAACTTGATGGTATTTACATCATGACATTTTATATTTTTTTCTTTTTAAAGTATATTAATAAATAAAATAAAAAACTCTTTTCCTTTTCACAGTTGACTCTAAAAATATTCTTTCTTGCACTGAATTCCCAATTCTTTTCCAAGTACGCATTTGTCTTCTTACTATTGGTCCTCAATATATTTTATAAAGTGTGAGTGTTTAAAATTAATTTATATTCATCCTTAATCAAATTTAGAGGTTTTAGTTCTTTTTTATAGCTGCATTAGTTATTTTTGTGCCCAATCTTAATTCTCTTAATTTCTTCGTACATTTCCCTGAGTTTTCTTTTCCTCCTTATGAGCTTATTCCCATAATTTAAATGTTTATTTATTTTTAATTGTCTCTCATCTTCTATACTGTTGGAGAATTCATCTATCACAAATAAAAAGATATCCTAATACAATGATATAATCTATTATTATAAAAAAAGTCAAATCGGTAATAATTATTACATTAATCTGCTCAACTAATCAAATAGCTTCATAATACTTCATCCAAAAATTGAAATGCTGCTTATCATTTCAGTTTTTCATATTACTATCGTATGTTTAATCCATTTTATTTTTATTAACCAATTGTTGAGTAAAAAAATCTAGCTTTTGACTAAATATGTTTTGTTGCTTCTAAAGTATTAAGTTTTGTATGTCGCTTTATTAGATGAAATTTGAAAAAAAAAATTTAAAAATTGATAGATTTTCTGTTTGCTTTAGAAATTAGTCAAATGACCTTAAAATCAAATAGTATATAAATCAAATATTTGAAATTAATAAATTATCCTTTTCAATTTTTTAGTTGTATTTGATAGAGTATAATACAATTTTCTTTATTATACAGTCAAAACTCTCTATAACAGCCTCATTTGTTTCGAATATTTTTGAATATTATAGCGAAATACTGCTATATAGTGAAGTTGTTCTATAAGGATATTTTTAAACAGATGTCTGACTGAAGTTCAATGTCTTGTGGTTATGTAAACAAAAACTTGATGATTTTTGGTAAAAATAATTTATAAACTTTTCCAAAAAATTAGTCACATAATTTACATATAGTGGTAATTCACTATATACGAATTACAGAACCAGAAGGTAAAAGATTAACATATGTGTATGCAAAGTAACTATTGACAATTGTAATAATATGAATGGTTGAAAAATGTAAAGGTGAGAGAGGGTTTAGGTGGGATAGGACGTGGGGTCCACATGGGGGTGTACAAAGTAAAGCTGATGTTAGAAGTGTGCAGTGACAGACTATGACATAAGCAAAGGTCCAATTGGTCAAGGTACTCGAAAGTTTATGTAGCCGCTACTTTAATATTTCTTTTTAGCCTCTCATAATGTTTCTCTGAAATGACCAAATTATCCCTATAACCCCAAGCAGACATGTCGTCCAGCTCCTTGCTAACTCTCTCTTATTAGATAGTAGAATACACACACATGAAAAAACGGGATAAAGGGGACGGAGAACACGTGAAAACAAGAAAAGAAAACGGAGGCAGAGAAAACTTGCTTCTGCGTTTCCAGCTTTTGCGAGCCTACAGAAGCGGCCCAGGGGTTGCCTAAGAGGAATGGAGTGAGGGACTGATGGATCGCAGGTGCAGGTGTTATAGTGCACCTGCGGAGCCTCAGGTGCGGTCATGGCGCAGGTGCGGAATGGTGCTCGAGTTGGGAGTCCGCACGTGCAGAAGTTTTTCCGCAGAAGCGGGTGCACACCTGCGGTTGAATGGCCGCGGAAGCGGGAGAAGGTAGCCTTGGGGAAACCGCATCTGCGAGGGAGCTTTCGCAGAAGCGGCTACTGAACCACAAATGCGAAAGGTCGTCTAGGCATAGTTGTTCTTTTAAAAATGGGATTTGGCCCATTTTCTCTCATTTTCACTTGGTTGGGCCGAGTTTTGGAGATCTTCAAGGAGATATTTTTATCTAGCAACACAAGGTAAGCGATTCCCACCCATTACTAGTTAAATATATGGTTTATGTATGGGTTTAAACATGAAAATTAGTAGAAATTTGAGATTGTGGTAGAAAACCTAGAAACTGGTATTTTTGGATTTTGACCACGAAATTGGACATCAAATTGAGAATAAATTTTACATTTGAAATCGTGGTGTTATGGGTAATAATTATCTTCAAAAATTTAAGGAATCCGGGCACGTGGGCCTGATGGTGAATTTATCGTCTTTTCTAGCGGAGTTGGAATTATTATAAATTGTTAAGTTGCAAGTATTGGAATATGTTTTGATTAATTTGCACATTGTTTGACTAGTTTCAGAACGTTTGGCTTGGAGGTGAGGTGTGGGAGAGGCATTGGAGCCGGTTATAGAACTTCGGAGCGAGGTAAGTCTCTTGTCTAACCTTGTGAGAGGGAAACTACCCCTAGGTGATATTTATAATTGTGCAACTGCTGGTGGGTGCTACGTACGTACGAGATGACGAGAGTCCATATGTAGCTAAATCATGTTTATATTCGGGTAGACTTAGGATCTTATCATGTAATATTTGAATTATTTGAACTCATTCTGCTGGCTTAATTAATTGAAGTTATAACTGAAATTTGTTTAGAGTTAAATATACGTATAATAGACCGAGCCTTATCACTTTGAGCTGTGGGCGAGTTATTTGACAAACAGTAAGCATGTGTCTTGTATTATAATAATATTGTGCTCATGTATTGTAGGTAAGCACGTGTCTCGTATTTCAGTAACTTTCTTCCTTTTCTTGTGAAGCGGGACAAACGCCTCGGCAGTATAAAGATGCATCTATAGATCGTAACAGACGTCCCTCGTGAGTGTACACATTATTCTGGTTCGGGCCGAACGACCTCGGCAGAATCATGCGTTATATCGCTGGTAGTCCGAATATTCACAAGATAATCTTCCCACTAATGCCTTGCACTTTATAGTATTTTTTATTTATTTGGTATTGACACTTGGCTTTTTTTGAGATATTAAGGTAGAATGCGAGATCGAGAAATTTATGCTTTAAAAGAAATAATTGGAAGAGTATAAAATTTACAGATTTACCCCAATGTTATTGTGCACTTCATACCTATTATAAATTATTATATTATTTTATTGGACCTCTAGTAAGTGTCAATATCGAGCCCTCGCTACTGCTTCTCTAGGTTTAGGCTACATACTTATTGCGTACGCGTTGATTTACGTACTCATGTTGAACTTCTGCACTAAATGTGCAGGATTTGACAGGCCATTTGGTGATCATCTCGGCATGTAAGCTCATCTGTTGAGGAGACTTTATGTGATCTACAATTCAGTCTACATATCGCAGTCCACCGAGTCCCCTTTGCACTATTTATTTTATCTTATCTTAACTACATTTTGTACATATGTTCTATTATTGTTGTACTCCTTAGAAAATGCTTATGCCCTCGTGACACCAGGTTTTGGGGGTTCCTACGGGTTGTTTGTTATTGTAATTGCGCATTTATTATCATTTTACCCTGAAAATTATATTCTATACCATTAAATTATTGAAGATTATGATTTCAAAAGTAATAAAATGAGTAAATAAATTGATGAATCATGTTGGCTAGCCAGATGACGGCGTTAGGTGCCATCACAATCTATAGTGGATTTCGCATAGTGAAAAAATGAGTTCACAGTAATCATGTAAGATAGTAATTAGAGAAAGATGTTCGGACTTAAAATAATGCTTGGATGAATTGTATGTCCATTTATAAGTAGTTCATTACATAAATTGGCCAATTGATAAAATATTAGTAATATTAGCCAAATTAGCCAATTAGCTATTTGTAGCAAAAAGATATTAAATTTTTGCTTTGTGTTGAGTGAGCGCTATTAGAATAGATTGGATACAGCATAAGGAGCTTGAATCTCAATTTTGGGATGATTTGGTGAAGTTTTGAGGTGGCTTGAATTAAAAATTCGAAGTAAAAACTGAACATGAAAAAAATAATATATGTATCACACTGTGTATCATCTGTGTATCACATATGTATCATATTTGTATCAATTATGTATCACATCATATCCACGTATACCTGTGTGTGAGATACATGCGCGATACATGTTTGATATATGTGTCGCAGAAGACTTTTTTGAACTTGATTTAATTATGAATTTTGATACAAAACCAATCCAAATCAACTCCAATCTTCCTCAAATTTTGTATATTGACTTATCTATATATTTTCAATGAATTTTAACTATACCCATTAAAAAAGTTCCTTTTTTGTTTAGATTTTTGGAATATTGTATATATTTTTGTGTTTCATCACCTATTTGCTAACTCATCCGTAAAATTTTCTTTCCGTCTTGTATCTAGTATTGCTAATCACGCTTAAAAATATGGAAGGTAATTTTTGCATGTGATTCTTTGAGAGAAAGAATCCTATTATTTGGCTTTTCAATTTTTGCTGGCTAGTTTTAGTAAATCTATAACTAACGGCTAGAGGTTGGTAAGTTGAGATTTATTTGAGGCATTTGTGTAAGTTTTCCTTTTTTAACTGGACTTTGGGGTTTAATTTTGTTAATGCATGTCGGGCTTTTGAACTTATGTAGTAGCCTCGACCATCCCATAATTTTTTTTTGAAAGTTAAAGGATATATTATATATTAATAATAATACTAAGCCCATGCAGTGCCCTGAGGGACGTGTCCCTTAAGGCCAACATAGTTACATAATTGTCTTATGCCCTCTAGGGCATTATCGTTTCCAAGTGATGCCAAAATATTACATGCCGATAAAGTACTATCCCGAATATTACAGCTACCCTCCCTGTCTTTGAGATACATTTTTTCCACAAAATTAGAAGGTTCCTTGATAAAACTAGTACTAGTAGAGATGCATTGTTCTAAAGCTTCTTTGGCTAGGAGGTGTGCCACTTTGTTTCCTTCGCGAAAATTATGCTTCATTTTGATCTCCCCCATCTCTGTTAGCTTGTCCATTAAGAACTTGCATTCATCAAGCAAAGTTTTGTAAAATGGGTAGTCTTCTTCAAGAAAGCGGATTACATCCGTGGCATCTGTCTCGGTTTCACAAGGCATGAAGTTTCCTTGCATGATTAATTGTAAAGCTTGCCGAAAGGCTAGTAATTCTGAGTGTATTGGAGAAGTGCTTTCACAAATGATATGAAAACCCAATATCCAATCACTATTGTTGTTCCGGATCAGTCCACCAATGCCACCCTTCATATTTTCTTCATAGAAGGCGCCATCAAAATTAATTTTGTATCACCCTTTAGGAGGGGGGTACCATTTTACTCGAACTTTAATAGGGGTGGAAGTGTTGTGATTTGATGTGACTAATAACTGGAATTCTTGTGCTTGTTTAAAAACATTACTAGTGTTTATCTTATGGTTGGTATTGTTGATATTATTTTCATTTCTATTGTTCCATATAGACCATAAGGCAAAAGGAAAGACATTTTGCCATTTCATAGTACCGTGCCAAGCTTGAGTGAATCTTTCTTTTAGGAATTCTACCCAATTTTCTTGAGGTTTAGGGTTGATGAAGGGTACTCCTATAGATGCCCAAAAACCTTAAGCTACTTTACAATCCTAGAATATGTGAATAAGGGATTCGTTTATTTTATAAATAGGGCAATTGGTATCAATGTTTATACCTATTTTCCCTAGGTATTCTCTAGTAGGTAACCTAGAATGACAACATTTCCATATAAAGAATCGAATTTTCTTAGGGCATTCTAACTGCCATATCCAGTCGAATTCATAGTTCTTGTAATTTTGGTTGTCACAAATTCTGTTATCAATAAGATTATAGAAAGAAGAAGTTGTAAATATGCCACTAGTATTAATAGACCAAATAATGTTTTTCCCTAGGGTTTTTGATTTCGTTAGGGAGTGAATGTTGTTGAGAATATTACTGGGGAGATTGAATGAAAGATGAGACATATTCCACTCCAACTGGTTATGGATATCTCTTAGGGTAAGGTTACAATCATCTTTATTAATAGGGCCTATGACATTTTTCTTAAGTGAACCAAACTTTGGTATCCAATTTGTATCCCAAACAGACCCATTGGGGTTACTTACTATTGGCCATCTAATGCCTTCTTTGCAAAAAAACCAACCCTTTAGGATGCTTTTCCATGTGTGAGATGTATTATTAGTAGATTTATTGAGACCGTAACAACTACTAATAACACATATCCATGGAGAAGAGTGATTATTTAGAAGTCTCCATGCTAGACTTGTAAGAAGGGCAAGGTTTTTGTGTTTTGCTTTCTTTATTCCCAAACCTCCTAACTCTTTAGGCATTGTAACTTTATCCCAGCTAACAAGGTGATTTTTCTTTTTTTCAAAGGTAGAGCCCCATAGAAAGTCCCGTTGAATTTTGTCTATTTCTTTTAAAGTTCTATTAGGGAGCATTGACAACTGCATTTGGTGATTAGAAATTGTGTTAAGAGTAGACTTAATAAGGGTGCATCGACCAACTATATTAAGCCAATTTGCATTCCAAACATTTAGCCTAGCACTCATTTTCTCTACTAGGGGTAAGTATTCTTTGTGTTTTGGTGAAGTGCCACTCATAGGAAATCCTAGGTAGTTACCAAAAACCTTACTGACTTTAATATCTAACAGGGAGGTGATCCAATTACTCATATCATTCGTACAGTTGATAGAAAGAAGTAGTTTTGACTTTGCCTTGTTGATGTTTAGGCCAGATAATTGGCAAAAAATATCCATATTTTGTTTCATGGTGGTAACTGTCTTCCTATTAGTTTTCCCCATTAGTGTAAGATCATCAGCAAAAAATAGATGAGATAAAGGGGGGCTTTGGTTATTTAAAAGGATGGGATCCCTTCGTAGAGTGTCTACTTGATGTTCTATATTTTTTGAAAGCATGTCCATACATAAAATGATAATATATAGTGACATAGGGTCCCCTTGCCTTATGCCCCTAGAGGGAAAAAAGTATTCAGTCATATTGCTATTAACAAGGATAGATATGGACGATAAAGAAATACAATTCATAATAAGAGTGGAAGTATTAGGAGGTATTTTATGGTATCTTAGTGTCTGATGAACAAAAGACCATTCCAATTTGTCGAATGCCTTTTCCAGGTCTAGTTTTAGAAGCCAATTGCCATTTTTTATTTTCTTATAAAACGTTTGAGGACCTCCTGAATAATGATGGCATTATCACTAGGACGTCTATGTTTTATAAAACTGGTTTGGTGTTCACTAACCAACTTGCTAAGGTAAGGCTTAAGTCTATTAGCAATAATTTTGGTGATTACTTTATAGAGGGTGTTGCAAAGACTAATGGGTCTAAAATTCTCTAGTTTATTAGCATTGTTGAATTTAGGGATTAAACAGACATAAGTCTTGTTAAGGTCACTAGGAATCTGCCTTGAGGTAAAAATTTGTTGACATAAATTGATCACTTTATGTCCTAATGTAGGCCAGAATTTTTGGAAAAAGAACGGGTGTAGCCTGTCAGGTCCAGGAACTATTGTTGGTTTAAAGGAAGAAATAGCTCTTCTTAACTCATAGTTCCTAAGTGGTTTATCAAGACAGGATAAATCTAGCTTGCTAAAATTAGAGCTACTATTAGTTGCTTGATCCCAAGTAGTAAATTCATGAGAGGTAGTGAAGATATTATGGAAGTAATTTGTCACATAATCCATAATATCCTTTTGATTTTCGATCCAGCTACCATTATTATCTTTGAAAAAGACTATATTATTCTTTCTTCTATGGTTTGTAGCTTGAGTATGAAAGTATCTAGTATTTGCATCGCCATCATTTAGCCAATTTATCCTAGATCTCAATTTCCAATAATCCTCTTCTATTTTAAGGATTGATTCATAGTCATTTATTAGAGTAATTTCTAGGTCTTTCAGGAATGTACTATATGGGTAGCTAGGGGAATTTTGTATTCTTGTGATGCATTTGAGAAGGTTCCTTTTTTTTTTGCAAATATATTCCCAAATGTCTCCTTTGCCAATTCAGCACATCTTTTTGAAATTCCACTATACCCTCTAAAATATCCTTATCTTTCCAACTATGGAGAACTAGTCTTGGGAAATCCGGATGAGAACACCAAAAGGTCTCCATTCTAAAAGGTCTAGAGTTATAGTTGTTCAACTTGTTGTTAATATTAATAAGAATAGGGTTATGGTCCGAGTGCACTTTAGGGAGGTGGGTGACAGTCACTTTGTTAAATTCATGCAACCAATTTTCATTAGCATAAACCCTGTCTAGTCTCTCCATAATTAAGCCTCTATTCTTCCTACGGTGATTAGACCAAGTATATTTACAGCCCTTGTACCCTAGGTCCATTAGATGACAATAATCAAAACAATTCAATAGTGAACTAGCTCTTTTTTGGTTAATAGGTCTTCCTCCGAATTTATCCGTGGAGTTAGTTAACTCATTAAAATCACCTGTTACTAACCAGGGTCCCTTGTACTTATCATAAATATACTTAAAGTTTTCCCATAATAACAACCTATTCTTAATATTATTACTAGCATAAACAGTAGAGAAAAGCCAAGTAAGGTTTTTTGGTTTTACCTCCATCATTGCATGGATGGACTGTCCATTCCTTGTGAAGTTGTACACATTTACTATGGTCGTGTTCCATAGCAGAACCATACCACCGGAGTTGCCTTCAGTTGGGACTTCGACCATTTCATTGAAGTTGTAACCCTCCAAAATGGAGATACGACTATCCTTTTTAGTTTCTAACAAAGCAACTAGACTAGGTCTATGTGTATCCATTATCTCATGAAAATGCCTAGTGAAATTTTCATTATTTGCACCACTTACATTCCAAACGATTATGTGACTAGGCTGTATCATTTGACACATAGTGGAGTTGTTGTTTGGATTCCTCCTCAAGGAAGGGACTAGTATTACCACATTCTTGCCTACTGTGGGATCGTGGGGAGGACGGATGTCCAATGAGCACTTGTAGAGTGTCGTTGGGCAACTGAAGATACATTTCCTATCTAGCCTTTCCTTGAAGATTAGTATTTTTACCTCGTTTAGGTTTGAAAGACCCAGTGGTGGCTCCAATAGTATTTCTAGGTCTTCGTCATCCTCCTCTTCCTCCTCTCGAGCTTCCTGTTGTCCTTGCATGTTTGGTACTGGAGGGTTCACCTCCATCGGCTCTGATTGTGGACCTAGTGGCTGGTCTTGCATGTGTTGTTGTGCTGTCCATGTTGTGAAGATGGGGTTCAACATCATTAGATCCTCCAGGGCAAAGAATGGTAGGTTGATTAGGGGATTTTGTGGAAGTTGTTGGTTGGCATTATGTGGAATGTGCCACATCTCTTGCATGTTTTGGACTAGCTATTGGTTCATTGATGGGGCAAGAGGTTGGAGAATGTTGCTCATCCACATTTGGTTGACATAATTGTTCATGGCTAGGGTCATTCCCTCCGAAATTAGTTGTGCTAAGAAATGAGTGTTTTGGATGATGAGAATGAAGTCTTGGCCATTGATTTCTATGTTGAAGAAGATGGCTTGGCCCTGGAGCCCTAGTTCCACCCAAGATTGGGGTACAAGATTGGGAGGGCTTGGAGGTAGGGCATAGATCATTGGTTGAGGTTGAATGTGGGGTGGTAGTGGTGGAAGATTGTTCATTATAGGATTCCTTGAGAGATGGAAGACTTTAAGTAGCCTGTATCTCCTCGTTAGTGTCGATGTAGTTCTTGCCATCGTTGAACTTAGGGGATGATATAGGTGGGGAAGGGGGTATTTGGGTAGTAGGGTTGGTAATTATGTGGTGTAGAGTGGTAGAAGAGTGAATGGCTTGCGTGTATTTTATATCCATTGTTGCAAGATCTTGCATGGATTTGGTCACGTCCATTTGGCAAGTTCCTTCTTCCAAGTGTTGCATGGGTGATTGGTCATTAGTGTAGGTTGATTGCATGTTATTAGTAAGATTATGATATTGTGTGTTATGTGATTGGGTGTTAGGGCTGCCGAGTTGGCTAGGGGTAGTTGTAATGATGTTATTATCCTTAATTAGTTTCATTAGTCCGTTAGTTAAGCTTTTGTCCAATTTGTTGGTTAATAGATTTCCATCATTATTGAGATCTTGTAATAACACGTTTTTGCCACTTGTTGAGTTTGTGGCATTGGTGCCATGTAAAATATTATCATTTTTAATTATTTTTTCCTTTGGATTATTCAAAACCACGGACTCATGTGGTTTTTTACCTAAACTACTAACACTATTGTTGAGTGGTTTTCCGGTTGACTTATGAGATTCCAAGAAAATTTTTCCCCCTATTTCCAATTGAGTATCCATATTGGAGTTAGTAGTACCTGACTTTGAACTAGCAGAGGCAGTGGAGAGATACATACCTGGGGCGATGGGCAATTTACCTGGCCTATGTACCAAAGAAGAGGCATTGCTACCTGTTACTTTTGGGTTGATTGTGATCCCTTGTTGTGGATTGGCTAGTTTGCCTTTCCCTCTTCTTGGAAAGTGCACTGTCTTCCACTTATTTTAGTCTAATTTTTTTAGTGATTTCTTATTCCTCATTGGCCTTGCCTTTATGTTGTCCATTTGGTCCAGTTTTGTATTGGCATCCAATTGTTGCATGCCCCAACCGTCCACAATTCTTGCATAGGAATCCCTCCCCTTCGTATAGGATAGGTTGAGTATGTTGGCCAATAAGAATGGTGGTTTGGACTGGATGGTCTAAAAGCAATTCCACACAAAGTCGAGCATACCTTCCTCTTAGGGTGGTTGATATACATGCATCCACCTTGAGAAGCTTGCCAATACAATTTCCAATTTTTGTAAGAATTATCCCATCATAGAATTCCGTAGGGAGTTGAGGTAATCTAATCCAAACTGCCTTGCTACTTTGGCATGCCTTAGTTGCAACAAAATTTGGGACCCATTTTTGGATTGATAGGAAATGGGCATTAATAAACCATGGACCATTATGAAGGATTTTGCACATGTTTTCCTCCTTCATTAACTTCACGGTATAGTAGTCTTCCCCTAGGTCAATTAGGGGGTAATTTTCATCAATTTTCCAAAGATCTTGTGTTTTCCTTTTTAGGTATTGATGCATTATCCTTTTGCCCAATAGCTTAATTATTAACGAGTACCTCCAAGGATTGTACATTCTTTATTTGTCTTCTTCACTTAGAGTGATTTGCCTCAAGTTCTTGCATATTGGTTCCAATGAGGTCTCTTCATTCTCATAGACTTGTGTGTCCATTGGTGAACAATGTGTCCCAACATATGAAGTGTGGTCCATAGAGAATAGTTCTCCTTGTGCTAATTTCTCCTTATAGGAAGCAATTTTGATGATAGACACTGTTTCATTGGGTAGGGGGTTTTGTGAATGTTGTTGTATGTCGGGTGGTTTTGGTGGTATTAAGTTTGATATTTCCGGTGGGAGTTGTAGTGAGAAGGTAGACATTCTCTCTCTAGAAAAGCTAGTCTGTTTTTTCTTTTGACCATCCCATAATTTTTAGTAACTCATATGCACTAATTCTAAGGATAGAACATTAGTAAACCTTAAGTAATTCATTAAGTTGCAACCTTTTAGTAGCCCCTAAAGTAAAAATGACCCTCTTAATAATAGTATTGGCCGACTAACGCTATTTCTTCCACAATAATTTCTCATCCATACTTCCTCATGGCCTCACAATAATCTCAAATTAATTTAGGAAATAATTCAAATATTGTAATTTGCTTTAGGCGCGTTTAAGTAAATCATCGTGACTATGGGTACGGTTCTCGCGACATATTCAGGATACGTAAACCCCAATTCGAGTGTACGTTTCACGTGACTTTACCATACTTCAAATAATAATAATAATAACAATAATAATAATAATAATAGTAATAATAATGGTAATAATAATAATAATAATAATAAATATGGTGTAAATCGTGGGTGCATTTTCTGTGGCGTGGTTTTCAATGTGTACCAAAATAACAAGTGTATATCGTAACTTGTTCAAAAAATAACTCCATAAATACTAAAAAATGGTTGCAATTTAATTAAAAGCGGTAAAAGATAAAATACACAATAGGATTCTAGACATATAATAAATTAGATAATTAGGCCAATTATTAATTTCTGAGCGACCGTACTAAAACCACAAAACTCAGGAGTGCCTCACACCTTCTCCCGTGTTAACATAATTTCTTACCTGGTCTTATGTATTCGTGGACCATAATAGAGTCAATTTCCTCGATTTGAGATTTTAAAATAAATCGGTGACTTGGAACACCATAATAATTATCACAAGTGACGACTCTGATTAAATAAATAATTTCATTTCGAATAATATCACTTTAATTGGAAAAACTCCCATATTCTTCGGAAAAAGAAGGTGCGATAGCTTGGGCGACTCTGCTAGGGAAACTAACCCAGAACTTTTGATTCAGGGTTTAGAATTCGAGCTTAGAATATCTATTATACTTGGCTTTTGTGATTGTTTGATATTACGTGTTTGGGCCTAATGTGCTAATTACCCCTATTTACCGCTTTGATATTTCATAAACTATATATAAAATTGTTCCAGCACCTTTCTTATTTCTTAGTCTTCTAAATCTTCTAGGAAGCATGTGCTTCGCATGGATTCTTTTCTATTAGAGTCATACCCCTAATTTTAAAACAAGGATCGGACAAGTTTTAAAGTCGGTGAAACTTATGTATTCCTGATACGCTGCCCCCCTCAGCTCGAGTTTTTCGCTCGGGTAAACTTGTCTAGAACTCCAAACCGTAGGTTTAAACTTAGAAGAACAGAGCCTCATGCCGATTTCTAATAGGTACGCTTGATTGCATCATGTGCATTTGATTTTAGGGACTCAACACAGGGGTTGGGTCCGTCTAAGACGGGTGTGACCCCAAAATAAAATGCCACCCTGATTCATCTTACATTCTACTTGTTACATTTGTTTGATTTGGTTTTCATGTTGACTGGCTTCTAGAATAGAGAAGTAAAATCAAGAAAAACCAAGAGAGAGAGAAGGTAGGCGAGATAAAATTGACTAGGTTCCTAAAAACCCCGGTATTAGAAAAAAAAGATCCTAAAACTATGTAGAATTTGTAGGAGGTTGTCACAAATGAGTTTGAATTTTCAAAATAATGACATTTTCCCCAAGTCCTAAAAAATCGACCGAACTACGTGAGTCTGATTCTCACTGTTCCATAGCCTCTCGAAGAAAAGAACAAACGTCTCCGTACCGATTCGCGAAACTCTAATAAACCACCTTGTGACTCACGACTCCTATGAACCTAGAGCTCTGATACCAACTTGCCACGACCCAATTCCTCCCTCCGTGGACTGTCATGGCGGTACCTAGTCTCTACAACTAGGTAAGTCTAACACATTGCAGAAATAAAAGCAAAAACATGAATATTAACTGTTGGCAACACAACTATCCATTAAGCAACTAAATGCCACTCGCATATAAAGTCAACACCTTAGAAAAAGTACCGAACAATGCCCAAAACCCAAAAACTTGGAAAGTCACAAGCTACTAAGATGCTCTAACTGTTCTTACATCATCTCCATAGAAAGAAAGAGAAATGAACATAATAGGATAGAGGGGGACTCCAAGGATCTGCGGGCGTGGGTAGATGTACCTTGAAGTCTCCAACAGGCAGCAACGACTGCAACTAGTGATGAGGCTGGTATGATGAACTGGATCTGCACATGAAAAATATGTGTAGGAAAGGGCATGTGTACACCACAGCGGTTCCCAGTAAGTGTCAAGCCTAACCTCGGTCAAGTAGTGACGAGATCAGGTCAGGGCCCTACTAGTCTAATAAGATAAAAGAGTAAGAAATATCAAAGCAAAGATAATACTAACAATCAACAAATATGAAATCACAGAAAAACAACAACTCAGTACATAAAGATAGCAGTAGGGTGTCACGACCCAAATACCCAAACGAGGCAGTGATGGCACCCAACACCGTTAGGCAAGCCAACACTAATCAAATGGTAAATCCTCACGTATCTAGTTAGTACGTGATATCTTCCATAGTAGGTTTAAGAAATTTATAGTTTTAAAAACTTAAGCATATTTAATTGAAAGAAATAAATGCAAATCTCAATAATAAAGACAATCCAAAACATCATAATTCTACTAATGTGTGTGCCAAGACCTGGTGTCACAAGTGTGTGGGCAATCTTAATAGAATATACAAAACCATACTATCCTACTGTCTCGAAAAGAAATAGATAGGAACATATAGACAAAAGAGAGACTCCAGTTGCTGCAGATCGGCTCAAAAGGGCAGCTCACCAGAAAGTCTCGAGCTGAGATGACCACTCTATGCGCCGGATTGATGGCCGGATGCACCTGCCTCAAAGCATGTACAATCAAGTATAGAAGTGTAGCATGAGTACATAAAAGTTTGTACCCAGTAAGTACCTCGCCTAACCTCGCAGAAGTAGTAACAAGAGGTCGACTCCGACACTTACTAGGGTCAGCAAATATAATAATATGAAATTCGATATATTTAATTCATTGTGTATGTAGATGACAACAACCTCAAACACAAATAATTATTGAAAATCCTTTCACCCAATTAATAAAACTAAGTACTTTCCTCATTTAAAATAAGTAACCTTTCCAGCAATAAGTCAAATGAAATATAAGGGTTCCAGTTCTATTATCACACACAAATATCACCGAGGACATTCGACCCGATCCAACATAAAAATAAAATGTGCACTGCCTAGGGTCGAATGGCATGAACCATAGATGCATCTATTCACCCCGCTCGTGAATCATACATGCAACACGGTAAAAGCATAACCCCGCTCGCGAATCATATGTGCGACGCGGTCAACATAATTTTCATCATTTAAAACACTTCTTTAATTCCTTTTTATAAAAATGAATACAATTCACTTGAAGTGTGTAAGTCCTTAGATTTCCTTCAACTCAATTTCTTTCATACCATTAGCATATATTAGCAATTAATAGTGGCCACAAAGCATGATGTAATACTAGAACTATCTGGACATAACAAGAATAGTAGGTACGCACGGACTCTCGTCACCTCGGGTGTACTTAGCCCCCACAATTAATCATATATTAATTAAGTTCACCAATAGGGACATTTCCCCTACAATGTTAGAAAAGAGATTTACCTCGTTTCCAGCCTACTTCCAACTCAAGAATGCGTCCAAACCCTCAAACCAGAGCCGCACAATCCGAAACTATTCAAATAGTGTAAAAGTCCATTATTATAGGTTTACAAATTCATATTTTAGCTATTAAAGCGATTATCCAACCCCAAGGGCAAAGTTCCTAAAATTCAACCCTGGGGCCACGTGCCCGGATTCTGAAAATTTTCGAAGGAAGTTGTTACTCATAACCTAAGGATCAAGAAAATATGATTTTACTTCATTCCATAACGAATTTCATGGTTAAATCACATTTTTATGAAAATTTAGGTTTTACTCTAATCCCATGATTTTCACTAATCTTTAAATGTTAATCTACCCAAAATCCAAGTATTAAACTCACATATAGTAGGAATTACTTACCTCTAAGAGTTTGGTGAAAATCCTCTCTCAAGCGCTCCAAAATCACCCAACCTTTGAGTGGAAATGAGCGAAAAATGGCTAACACCCGCAATAAATAAGGGTCACTGCCTTCGGTGATTTCGGCATCTGCGGTCCTGGGCCGCACCTGCGCCCACCGCATCTGTAGAAACAAGCCCGCTTCTGCAAAAATTTCCTTGGCCAGTTGGGCCGCTTCTGCGAGAAGCAAACCGCTTCTGCAGCTCCTGGGCTAGCCGACCGCAGGTGCGGTTATGACAAAAGCCTGAAGCTTCAACCCTTTCCCACATTTCCAACTAAACTCGAGCCTTGTCCGATTGACGCTCGGAGGCCCCCTGGGCCCTACCCCGAACATACCTACAAGTTTGAAATGATAAAACGGACTCGCTTGAACCCTCGGAATGCATGAAACAACGCTAACTCAAATAATCACCCCCTTAAACTAAGTGAATCAAACTTATGAACTTCAAGTTCTTCAATCTACTTGCAATATGACCAAACACACTTATACTACTCAGATTGACACCAAATTTTACGTTCAAGTCTTAAATGATATTACGGATCTACTCTCGGTCTCGAAATTTCGTTCGGACCTCGATAATACAAAATCCATTCCAAACCAAATTTAAAGAACTTCAAAATCCTTAAGGAATCAACTTTCACTATTAGGCGCCAAAATGCTCATGGGTCATCCAAAACCCAATCCAGCATACGCCCAAGTCCGAAATCATCATACGAACCTACTGGAACCTTCAAATCTGGATTCCGAGGTCGTTTACTCAAAACGTTGACTAAAGTCAAACTTAGCCTTTTAAGCCAACCTTAAGGAACCAAGTGTTCCGATTTCAATCCAAACCCTTCCAAATCCCGAACCAAGCATTCCCGCAAGTCATAAATCAGTTAAAGTAAGTGCGGGAAGTGTTATTCAGGGGAACGAGGTCATACAAAGAAAAACGACCGGTCGGGTCGCTACATTCTCCACCTTTTAAAGAGACGTTCGTCCTCGAACGAGTTTAGATTCATACCTGAAGTGCTAAATAAATATGGATATATGCTCTGCATGTTCCCCACGGACTCCCATGTCACCTCCTCGACTGGTTGGCCCCTCCAATGGACCTTTACCACAGAAATTCTCTTGGATCTCAACTAGCAATCTTGTCTATCAACAATGGAAACTCACTCCACCTCATAAAACAAGCTCTCGTCTAGCTGAATAGTACTGAAGTCTAACACATGAGACAAGTCGACGTGATACCTCCGAAGCATAGACACGTGAAAAACTGGATGAACTCCCAATAAGATGGGGGATAAAGTAAGCTCATAAGCAACCTCTCAAACTCGCCTCAACACCTCAAAGGTGCCTATAAACCTTGGACTCAACTTGCCCTTCTTTCCGAATCTCATAATACCCTTCATCGGCCAGGCTTTCAAGAGAAACTTCTCGCCGACCATGAATGATACATCACACGCCTTATGATCCATGTAACTGTTATGTCTGGACTGAGCTGTGTGAAATCTTTCCTAAATCAACTTTACCTTTTCCAAGGAATCTTTCACCAAATATGTACTATACAACTTAGCCTCACCAGGCTCAAACTACTTGATAGGAGAATGACATCGCCGACCATATAAAGCCTTAGATGGAGCCATCTCGATGCTGGACTGATAACCGTTGATGTAAACAAACTCGGCCAAAGGCAAGAACTGATCCCACTGCCCTCCAAAGTCAATCACACATGCTCCAAACATGTCCTCCAAAATCCGAACTGTCCGCTCCGACCGGCTGTCAGTCTACTAGTGGAATGCTGTGCTGAGATCTGCTTGGGTCCCAACTCACTCTGCACGGCTCTCTAAAAATGAGAGGTGAACTGATGGCCTCTATCTGATATGATGAAAGGCACACCGTGCAATCGAACTATCTCCCGAATGTAAATCTGACCATCCTCTCGAAAGTATAAGTAGTCACAATCGGAATAAAGTGTGTCGACTTGGTCAACATATCGACAATGACTCAAACTGCATCAAACTTCCGAAATGTCCGCAGTAACCCAACTACAAAGTCCATAGTAATGCGCTCCCATTTCCACTCAGGTATAAACATCTGCTGAAGTAGTCCACCTGGCCTTTGGTGCTCATACTTAACCTGCTGACAATCAAAACACCTAGCCACATACTCAACTATGTCCTTCTTCATCCGCCGCCACCAACAATGCTTTCTTAGGTCACGATACATCTTCCTAGCACCTGGATGAATAGAATACCGTGAACTGTGTACATCCTCTAAAATCCTCTCCCTCAAACTATCGACATTAGGAACACATAGGCAACCCTAGAGTCGTCGAACACCATACTCACCAATAGAAACCTCCTTGGCACTACCCTGTAACAATGTCTCTCTGAGAACTGCCAAATGCGGATCATCGAATTGCCGAGCCTTGATCTGCCCCAATAGTGAAGATTGAGCAGCTACACATGCAAGGACTCGGCTGGGCTCTGAAAGGTTCAACCTCACAAGTCTATTAGCCAAGGGCTGAATGTTAAAATCTAGTGCCCTCTCCTTTGGTGAAATGAATGCCAAGCTGCCCATACTCTCTGCTTTCCGACTCAAGGCATCCACGACCATATTTGCCTTTCTCAGATGATGAAAAATGGTGATGTCATAATCCTTTAGTAATTCAAGCCATCTATGTTGCCTCAAATTGAGATCCCTCTTCTTAAACAAATATTATAAGTTGCGATGATCGGTATGAACCTCACATGATACCCCATATAGATAATGCCTCCATATCATAAAAGCATGAATAATCACTACTAACTCTAGGTCGTGCACATGGTAATTATTCTCATGAATCTTCAGTTGACGTGAAGCATATGCAATAACTCACCCCTTCTACATCAACACGCATCCCAAGCCAATGCGTGAAGCATCACAATATACCATATACATCCTTGAACCGAAAGGCAATACTAGAACTGGTAATATAGTCAAAGCAGTCTTGAGCTTCTGAAAGCTCATCTCAAAATCATCAGACCAACGGAAAGGAGCACCCTTCTGGGTCAATCTAGTCAGAGGTGATGCAATTGATGAAAATCGCTACACAAATTGGCGATAATAGTCCGCTAACCCTAAGAAAATCCTAACCTCAGTCACTGAAGTAGGACGTGGCCAACTCTTAACTGCCTCAATCTTCTTAGGATCGACCTTAATACCCTCTCCTGACACAATATGCCCCAAGAATGCTACTGACTCCAGCCAAAAGTCACACTTGGAGAACTTATATATAGTTTCTGCTCTCGCAAGGTCTGAAGCACTACTCTCAAATGTCATCAATGAAGACAATAACAAAGGAATCAATATAAGGCCTGAATACCATGTTCATCAAGTCCATAAACACCGCTGGATAATTAGTCAAGCCAAAAGACATCACCAGAAACTCATAATGCCCATATCAAGTACGGAAAGTAATCTTCGGGACATCTGAGTCCTGAATCTTCAGCTGATGATACCCTGATCTCAAGTCGATCTTAAAGAACACCCTAGGACCCTGCAACTGTTCGAACAGATCATCAATGCGCGGCAACGGGTACTTGTTTTTTATGGTAGACTTGTTCAATTGGCAATAATAAATGCACATCCGCATAGTCCCATCCTTCTTTTTCATAAATAGTACTGGTGCACCCCAAGGTGACACACTCGGTCTAACAAACCCCTTTGCTAACAACTCCTCAAGCTACTCCTTCAACTCTTTCGGTGACCTACAGTACGGTGGGATAGATATAGGCTAGGTACCTGGAGCCAAATCAATCCAAAAATCAATGTCATGATCCGGTGACATGCCGGGAAGGTTAGAAGGAAACATATCGGCAAACTACCAAACTATTGGAACCAAATCAATCGTCGGAGACTTCACGATGATGTCTCAAACATAAACTAGATATGCCAAACAACCCTTCTAGACCAAATGTCGAGCCTTCAGAAAAGAGATAACCCAACTAGATGCACTAATGGAGGAACCCTTCCACTCCAATATCGGTAGTTCTGGTCGCTAAAGTAACAGTCTTAGCATGACAATAAAGAACGGCATGATATGGAGATAAACAATACATGCCTAGGATGACCTCAAAGTTGATCATATCAAGTAACAGAAGGTCTGCTCTAGTCTCGAAACCACATAATATAACCATACAGGATTGGTATATCCGATCCACGACCACAGAATCGCCCACAAGACTAGACACATAAATAGAAGTACCCAAAGACTTATGAGGGATATCTAGGAAATGAGCAAACAGAGATGACACATATAAATATGTAGACCCTGGATCAAATAATACCAAACATCCCTACCGCATACATAAATAATACATATGATCACGGCATCTGAGGAAACTACATCCGGTCTGGCGGGTAAAGCTTATAATCTAGCTCGAGTGCCGGCTGGCAGAACTCCCCCTACCTATCCTCCACCTAAAGGATGGCCCCTACCAACTTGTACCCCACCTTTGGGCGGCTGGTCTACAATCATAGGATGATGACCCTGCTATACTGCCTTGCCCCAAAGTTTAGGGCAGGTCCTCTTTATGTGACCTGGATCTCCGTACTCATAACAACCCCGCGATGCCATAGATTGATGTCCTGAAGCCTGACCCTAATGACTCTAATATCTACTAGAAGAACTCTGATGTTTAGAAAACCAGCCGGAGGAACCCTAAATAGCTGGTGGGCAGTAAGAACTCTCCGGTATTGCACTGAAATAAGGCTTCACTGGATCACCTCGACGAGGTGGTGGTAGTGTCAAATATAGGGTCTTGCTAGGTTGTCCCCTCCCAAACTAACCTCTACCCCTAGCTGGGGAACCTTTAAACTCTCTAGAGAATCGGGCCATCTTGTCCTGCTGTAACTGCTCTCTGCTCCTCTGGCGATAGTCCTCAAATCTCCATGCAATCTCTACAACTGCTGATACTCAGTCCCTATCTCAACCTCTCGGGCCATGCTTGCTTGAATACTGGGGTGTAACCCCACAACAAATCTCCACACTCTCTGTGCGTCCGTAGGAAATATCATGAGTGTATGGAGAGACAACTCATAAAATCTTGCCTCATAGTCGGTCACAGACATCTGACCCTACTCGAGCTGCTCAAAATGACACCGCAACTCTTCCCTCTAAGAGGGTGAAATATACCTGTCCAATAGAATCCATATAGACTAATCCTAATTCATGAGAGGAAAACCTGCTGGCCTACTGAGAAGGTAAGACTGCCACCATTTACGGGCCCTGCCCTCTAACTGGAAGGAGGTAAAACACTCTATATGGGACTCCAATATACTCATGTTGTGCAGTCTATCCCTGCACCTGTCAATAAAATCATGTGCATCCTCATGACGCTCACCTCCGAAGATAGGGGGATGTAGCCTAGTACACATGTCCAACAACTTCTGTGAATCACTGTCTGCAACTGGTCTGGGATCAGGTGCCACTGCTATAACTGGCTAGGCATCGCCCGCAAGTAGTGTACCCGGAGTCAGATATACAACAGTTGTGTGCCTAAAAACCTGAGTAGTAGGGGTTTGTGCTCCATCTCCTACCTGAGAAATAGTTGGGCTTGCTGCAAATAAACCAGCCTAAGTCATCGAGTCCATCAACTGCAGCAAACGGCCCATGACCTCCTGGAAGCCTGGTGCTGTCATGAAATCTGCTAGGGCAGGCTCTCTTGCGAGCACCTCGCCCTACTCTTTGGTAATGGGAGCTCTTCCTAGGTCTGCAAGTGTTGCAACTAGGGCAGCTCTAAGACACCCTCATCCCCTACCTCGGACAGGTTCCCTCCCCCGGCCTCTGCCTCTAGCAACAGGGGGAGCAGTACCTCCCATGTCTGTAATGTTCGTCGTACGCGTCCTCACCATCTGTGAGAGAATATAATAAGGAAATTTAGTACACAACAACAGCACGATAGGAGATGAATAAAGAGTAGTTTTCTAACATCCTATAGCCTCTTGAAGATAAGTACAGACGTCTCCGTACCGATCCAGAAGACTCTATCGGGTTTGCCCATAAGTTTTGAGACCTATGTAAACCTAGTGCTCTAATGCCATGTTGTCAAGATCCAAAGTCCAAACTAGGTCGTAATGGTGCCCAACATCATTGTTAGGCAAGCCAACACTAATCAAATTATAAATCCTTACATATGTAGTTAGTACGTGATAACTTCCTTCGTAGGTTTAAAAAATTTATAGTTTTAAAACTTAAACATATTTAAATGAAAGAAATAAATGCAAATCTCAATAAGAAAGACAAGCCAAAACATCTTAATTCTACTAATGTGTGCCAAGACCTGGTGTCACAAGTGTGTCGGTAATCTAGTAGAATATACATAACCTTACTATCCTACTGTCTGGAAAAGATATAGATAGAAACATAAAGACAAAGGAGAGACTCCAGCTGCTGCAGATCGGCTCAAAAGGGCAGCTCACTTGAAAGTCTCGAGCTGAGAAGACCACTCTATGCGCCAGACTAATGGCTAGATACACCTGTCTCAAAGCCTTTACAATCAAGTACAGAAGTGTAGCATGAGTACATAAAAATATGTACCCAGTAAGTATCTCGCCTAACCTCATAGAAGTAGTGATGAGGGGACGACTCCGACACTTACTAGGGCCAACAAATATAATAATATGAAGTTCGATATATTTAATTCACGGTGTATGTAGATGAAAACAAGCTCAAACAAGAATAATTATTAAAAATCCTTTTACCCAATTAATAAAACTAAGTGCTTTCCTCATTTAAAATAAGTGACCTTTCCAGCAATAAGTCATACGAAATATAAGGGTTCCGGTTCTATTATCACACACAAATACCACCGAGGATGTTCTGCCCGATCCAACATAAAGTAAAATGTGCACTGCCTTGGGTCGAATGGCATGAACCATAGATGCATCTATTCACCCCGCTCACGAATCATACATGCAATGCGGTAAAAGCATAACCCCACTCGCGAATCATACGTGCGACGTAGTCAACATAATTTTCTTCATTTAAATCACAACACTTCTTTTATTCTTTTTTATAAAAATGAATACAATTCACTTGAAGCCTGTAAGTCCTTACATTTCCTTCAACTCAATTTATTTCATACCATTAGCATATATAAGCAATTTTTAAAGTCCACCAAGCATGATGTAATCCTAGAACTACCCGGACATAACAAGAATAGTTCTACACTTGGACTCTCGTCACCTCATGCGTACGTAGCCACCACAATTAATCATATGTTAATTAAGTTCACCAGTTTTCCCCTACAAGCTTAGAAAAGAGATTTACCTCGTTCCGAGCCTACTTCCAACTCAAGATTGCATCCAAACCCTCAAACTGGAGCCGTACAATCCGAAACTCTTCAAATAATGTAAAAGTCAATCATTATAGGTTTACAAATTCATATTATAGGTATTAGAGAGCTTATCCAACCCTTAGGGAAAAGGTCCTAAAATTCAACCTCGGGCCCATGTGCCCGGATTTTGGAAATTTTCGAAGGAAGTTGTTACTCATAACCTAAGAATCAAGAAAATATAATTTTTATTTCATTCCATAACGAATTTCGTGGTTAATCACGATTTTATCAAAACCCTAGGTTTTACTCTAATCCAATAATTTTCACTAATATTTACATGTAAATCTACCCAAAATCCAAGTATTAAACTCACATATAGTAGGAATTACTTACCTCTAAGAGCTTGGTGAAAATCCTCTCTCAAGAGCTCCAAAATTGTGCAACCTTCGAGTGGAAATGAGCCAAAAATGGCTAAAACCCGCAATAAATGAAGGTTATTGCATTCAGTGATTTCTGCATCCGCGATCCTGGCCGCACCTGCGCCCACTGCATCTGCGGAAATGAGCCCGTTTCTATGGAAATTCCCCTAGTCGAAGGCTGCTTCTGCAAGAAAAAAATAGCTTTTGTAGCTCCTAAGTTGGCCACCAATGGCCACATCTGCGATTGTCTAGCCGCTTCTGCGGGCTCGCACCTGCGGTGGCCTAACGTTGGCGCGGTTATGACATAAGCCTTAAGCTTCATCCCTTTCCCACATTTTCAACTAAGCTCGATCATTGTCCAGCTGACGCTCGGGGCCCCACCCAAACATACCTACAAGTTTGAAATGATAAAACGGACTTGCTCGAACCCTGAGTACGCATGAAACAATGCTAAATAAAAGAATCATCCCCTTAAACCAATTGAATTCAAACTTTTGAACTTCAAGTTCTTCAATCTACTTCCAATGTGACAAAACACACTTATACTACTCGGATTGACACCAAATTTTACGTGCAAGTCTTATATGACATTACGGATCTATTCCTAGTCTTGGAATTCTGTTCTAACCTTGATAACACAAAAACCCGTTCAAAACCAAATTTAAGGAACTTTAAAATCCTTAAGGAATATTTCATTATTAGGCGCCAAACCGTCCCAGGTCATCCAAAACCCGATCCGGACATACGCCCAAGTCCGAAATCATTATACGAACCTGCTGGAATCTTCAAATCCGGATTCTGAGGTCGTTTACTCAAAACGTCCATTGAAGTCAAACTTGTCCTTTTAAGCTAACCTTAAGGAACCAAGTGTTCCGATTTCAACCCAAACCTTTCCAAATCCCAAATCAAGCATCCATGCAAGTCATAAATCAGTTAAAGCAAGTACGGGAAGTCTTATTCAGGGGAACGGGGTTTTAGACAAAAAAATGACCGGGCGGGTCGTTACACAGGGGATCTCCCAAGATACCGTCTTGTAGTCCCAAACGTAAATATATAGAGGATCTCCCGGCATACCTTCCGTAGTCCCAAACGTAAATATGCAGACGGATCTCCTAGAATAATGTTCCGTAGTCCCAAAGTAAATATATCCCGTACTGGGGATCCCCCGGGATACCGTCCCGTATTCCCAAATATAAATGTGTAGGGGGATCTCCCGGAATACCGTTCCATAGTCCCAAAGTAAACATACAATTCAATCTATATAATAACAGTTTCAACAAGAAATTCTACAGTTTAGATTAAATTCATATCAAAGAAGACATGCAATCCTTACTCTAAACATGCTGCACAGTGTCCAGGTAGGCAGTTAAGACAGTTAAGGCATGTAAGCATGCTTTCCTAAGCTAAACAGGATGGCTACATATACTAGTATTGCTCAATTAAAGGAAAACATAGATATTTACTTAATGAAAATGGGCTTTTTTCAACAATTGACATGTGTACGCACTCGTCACCTGACGTACATGACATTCATATAACAAAAATACCAAATCCTAAGGGGAGTTCCCCCACACAGCGTTAGGCAAGCCACTTACCTCGAACAAAGCTCAAAATCAATCTTGAATCACGCTCTTGCCACGAGTATCCAACTCCGAGTGACCCAAATCTAATCAAATTAATTACATAACGTAAATATAGCTACAAGTACCTAATTTAGCTAATGAATTTAAAGATGGGGTAAGAAAATAAGAAAACGCCCAAAAACCCTCCCCGGGTCCACGTCTCAGAATCGGGTAAAAGCCACAAATTTTGAACACCCACTGACTCATGAGTTCACTCATACAAAAATCATCCAAAATCGATGCCTAATTCTCACTCAAACATAAGATTCTCGATTGGCAAACTTTTTCCCCATTTTCCAAACTTCCACCCTCAAATTCCCTAATTACATGAAGAATACAACAATATATTAATATAATATGATCAAAATCGAATTAGGATTTGTTACCCAATAGCTCTCATTCATAATCCCTCGAAAAATCACCTTCCATCGAGCTCCAACTTGAATTTTGTGTTATGAAATTTCAAACCCTCTAAATCCTCTTTTCTGCTTAGCAATTTTTGCTTCTGCGCGCATAGGACCCCATCTGCGATCCCACACCTGTGGAAAAATCATCGCAGGTGCGAAAGCCAATTAACTGCGCTGGGGCCGCATTTGCGGGCACTAGCCCGCTTTGCAAGTCCTCTTCTGCGGTCCCCTAGATGCACCTGGGGTCTCAGCTACCAAGGTCCATATCCGCTTCGGCTCCCTAGACTCTTTCTGCGGCAATGTACCTATAGTCTAATATCTGCAAGTGCGAAAAACAACAGGTGCAACAAACTTCAACAAAGGCATAAGTCCCAAACAAATTCATTAAGCATCCGAACCTCACCCGAGGCCCCCGTAACCTTAACCAAAAATACCAACCAATCCTAAAATATCATACAAACTTAGTCCAGCCTTCAAATCACATCAAACAACACTAAAATCACGAAACCCTCCAATCCAAACTTAATGAACTTGAAATTTCAAAATTCTACAATCGACGCCGAACCCAACCAAACTACGTCCAATTGACCCTAAACTTTTCACACAAGTCATATTCAACACTACGGACCTACTCCAACTTCTGTAATCGGATTTCGACCCCGATATCAGAAATTTCACTATCAGCCCGAAACTCCAAAAATTCGACTTTTGCAATTTCAAGCCTAAATGAGCTACAGACCTCAAAAACACTATCTGAACATACCCCTGGGCTTAAAATCACCCAACAGAGCTAACATAATCGACAGAATTCCATTGCGGAGCCGGTTTCACACTGTTCTAACTATGGTCCAAATTCTAAGACTTAAGCTCTCATTTAGGGATGAAGTGTCTCGAAACATATCGAAACTCACAAGGAATCATCCCGGAATATCACAATAGCAGAAAAAGTCACGGGGAAGTAGTTAATAGGGAATCGAGGTGTTAATTCTCAAAACGACCAGTTGGGTCGTTACATCCTCCCCCTCTTAAAACGTTCGTTCATCCTCTAACGAGTATACAGACATACCTGAAGTGGTGAAAAGATGAGAACAACAACTGCACATATCTTGCTCGATCTCCCAAGTCGCCTCCTTGACCGGCTGACCCTGCCACCGAACCTTTACTGATGCAATGCTCTTTGACATTAACTTTCGAACCTGCCTTTCCAATATAGCTACTCGCTCCTCAATATAAGATAGATCCTTGTCCAGCTAGACTGAACTAAAATATAACACGTGAGATGGATCGCCGTGATACCTCTAGAGCAGCGAAGCATGAAATACCAGATGAACTCCTGCCTAGCTGGGAGGTAAGGCAAGCTCATAAGCAACCCCCTCCCCCTTCCCAACATGCCACAGCACCTGAAAGGGGCCAATAAACGTTGGGCTTAACTTGCCTCTCTTTCCAAATCGCATAACACCCTTCATAGGTGAAAGCCGAAGCAAGAGCCGCTCTACCACCATAAATGAAACATCGTGAACCTTCCATTCCGCATAACTCTTCTGTATGGACTGGGCTGTGCGAAGTCTATCCTAAATCACCTTAACCTTTACCAAAGCATCCTAAACCAAGTCTATGCCCAATAATCTAGCCTCGCCCGGATCAAACCAACCCACGAGGGATCTACACCGCCTACCATATAGAGCCTCACATGGTGCTATCTGAATGCTGGATTGATAATTATTGTTGTAGGAAAACTTCGCAAGTGGTATGAACCTCCAAACTCCATCACGCACGCACAAAGAATATCCTCAAAAATCTGAATAGTGTGCTCAGACTGTACGTCCGTCTGGGGGTGAAATGTTGTGCTCAACTCCACTCCAGTAACCAACTCATGTTGAACAGCTCTCTAGAACCGTGATGTAAACTGAGTAACTCTATCTGAAATGATGGAAACTGGAATACCATGCAGGCGAACAATCTTTCGGATATATATCTCATCCAATTGCTCTGAAGAATAGGTAGTGCATACAGGAATGAAGTGCGCAGACTTGGTCAGCCAATCCACAATCACCCAAAGAGCATCGAACTTCCTCAAAGTCCGTAGGAGTCTAACTACGAAATCTATGGTGATCCGCTCCCACTTCCATTCCGAAATCTCTATCTGCTGAAGCAATTCACTCGGTCTCTAGTGCTCATATTTTGCTTGCTGACAATTGAGGCACCGAGCTACAAATCCAACTATATCTTTCTTCATCCTCCTACACCGATAGTGCTGCTTCAAATCTTGATACATCTTTGCGACACCCGGATGGATGGAATACCGTGAACTGTGGGCCTCCTCTAGAATCAAATTTTGAAGCCCATCAATATTCGGCACACATACCTGCATCCTCAATACCCCGTCATCACCAATGGTCACATCTCTATAATCATCATGCAGAACCTTGTCCTTGAGGACAAGCAAATGAGGGTTATCATACTAACGCTCTCTGATACGATCAAGGAAGGAAGATTGAGAAACCACACAAGCTAGGACCTGACTGGGTTCCGAAATATCCAATCTCACAAATTGGCTGGCTAAGGATTGAACATCCATCGCCATGGGCCTCTCTACTGCTGGTAGATAAGGCAAACTCCCCAAACTCTCTACTCGGTGACTCAAAGCGTCGGCCACCACATTGGCCTTCCCCGGGTTGTACGAAATAGTGATATCATAATCCTTAAGTAGCTCTAACCACCTCCTTTGACGCAAATTAAGATCCTTCTTCTTGAATAGATGCTGCAAACGCCAGTGATTAGTGTAGATCTCACAAGGGACACCATACAAATAGTGTCTCCAAATCTTCAAGCCATGAACAATAGCAACTAACTCAAGGTCGTGGACATGATAGTTCTTTTCATATACCTTTAATTGTCTGGATGCATAGGCAATCTCCCTACGATCCTTCATCAACACCGCACCGAGGACAACTCGCGACGCATCATAATAGACTGTATAAGACCCCGATATCAATACTGGGGCTGTAGTCAAAGCTGTCTTGAGCTTCTGAAAGCTCTCCTCACACTCTTCTGTCCACTTGAACGGATCACCTTTCTAGGTTTGTCTGGTCATAGGTGCTGCAATAGATGAGAATTCCTCAATAATTTGATGGTAATAACCTGCCAACCCAAGCAAACTACGGATCTCTGTAGCTGAGGATGGTCTGGGGTAACTCGGCATTGCTTCCACTTTCTTCGGATTTAACTTAATCCCTTCACTCGATACTACATGACCCAAGAATGCCACAGAATCCAATCAGAACTCACATTTCGAGAACTTCACATATAGTTTCTTTTCTCTCAAGGTATGAAGCATTGTCCTCAGGTGCTACTCATGGTCGTCCCAACTCTGGGAGTACACCAGAATGTCATCAATAAAGACAATAAGGAACGAGTCAAGATATGGCCGAAATACATTGTGCATCAAATGCATAAATGCTGCTGGGGCATCAGTCATCCCAAAAGACATAACAAGGAACTCATAATAACCATACCGAGTCCTGAAAGCAGTTTTCAAGATATCTGGCTCCCGAATCTTCAACTGATGATAACCTGAACACAAGTCAATCTTAGAAAACACTCAAGCACCCTGTAACTGATCAAACAGGTCATTAATACGAGGCAAATGATACCGGTTCTTCATTGTAACTTTGTTCAACTGGCGATAATAAATGCATATACGCATAGAACCATGTTTTTTCTTCACAAACAAGACAGGAACACCCCAAGGTGATACATTGGGCCGAATAAAGCCCTTATCAAGCAATTCCTATAACTGTTCCTTCAACTCCTTCAACTCAGGAGAAGCCATACGATAAGGAGGATTGGAGATGGGCTGAGTGCTCGGCGACAAATTAATTCCAAAATAAATATCTCTGTCGTGCGGCATCCCCAAAAGATCATCTGGAAACACATCAGGGAAATCCCGCTCTACTGGGACTGAATCAATTGTAGGGGTATCAATACTGATATCTCTCACATAAGCTAGGTGCGCGTCACACCCCTTCTCAACCATTCCCTGAGCTTTAAGAAATGAAATAACTCTACTAGGAGTGTAACCTAAAGTACTCCTCCACTTTAATCACGGTAAATCTGGCATAGCCGAGATACGCCCAAATGCGGGACAAAATAAGAGGCCATATAGGAATAAGTGGATACTAGATCGAATAGAACCGATTCATCTCTATGACAGACTAGATCAATACCTATAATGATAGAATCGGAGGCAAAAACCTCAGTACGAGAAGGAAATGCATAGTATTTGGCATGGCCTCCCCTCTAGGGCAACCTCTACCTCCCCGATCTTTACCTCTAGCTAGCTGGGCAAGTAGGGTGGCAGCTGGTGCTGTGATCATAGACTGGGAAACTTGACAAGCACGATGTGCCTGAGAAGTCTGTGGAGGCGCACCCCTCCTAAGTCTAGGGGAAATCCCTCACCATATGGCGTGTGTTGCCACACTCAAAAAAAGCTTTGGAAAGGTGTTACAATTGTGACTGGCTCGGGCTAGGTCTGCTGGACTGACCACTGAAAGCACCCTGTGCAAGAGGTGCACTAGATAATGGATGTGAATAATAAGGCTCCTAAGGTCTAGGAGGAGTTGGAATACCACTAGTTGCTTGAAGACCTGAATAAACGGTGCGACTCACATAACCCCTACCATGACGAACTGTAGTTGGGGCACGGGCTCCAAAATAATGGTCGTACTATCGAGACCTCTTGACATCTCTTTCCGCCCTATCCCAAGCAAACATGCCATCAACTCTCCTAGTAATACTTACCACCCGCTGATAGGTGATATCCATCTCTAGCTCCTGGGCTATACTAGACCTGATGCTGGGAATGAAACCCTCAATAAACCAGAGAACTCTCTCACGAATTGTAGAAACCAAGTCCGGTGCATGTCTACCAAATCAATGAAGCATAAAACACTCTGAAACAATTATAGTACCCTAGCACAAATGCTCAACTCCATGTGCCATGCGTCCCTGAGGCTCTGAGGGACATACTCCCTAAAACACATATTCGAGAACTGGGTACATGTAAAGGAAGCTTGCTTCAGCTGGACTATCCAACTCAAAAGTATGCCACTGCTGATAGGCTAGCCCTCAAAGCTAGAAGGCAGTGAAAAAACACCTCTCGACTCTGCTATGCCCATAGTGCAGAGGATACAGTGGCACTCCTCCAGAAATACCTGAGCATCCTCTGATGCTAGACCATCGAATGTTGGAGGATCGTACTTCGTGTACCTCTGAAGGTTCCGCTGCTCCTCATCTAAAGTAGTTTCCCTACCCTTGGGCTGAATTGGGTCTACAGGCGGTACTGGTATAACCTCTGGGATCTGATCAACCTAAACCCACTGCTCTAGGGTACGGGTGGTGGGAATCTATGCTCCTCCCCCAGCCTGAGATGTGGCTGCAACAAGGGGAATCAACCCTGCCTGAGCTAAAGTGTTGTACATGCTCATGAACTATGGAAGGGTCTCCTGGAGAGCTGGAGTAGTAGTAGTAGGCGTATGAGGTGCCTGGGCTCCGCCTGGAGCTGCTGATGGCTCCTCTGTACTAGCTCGCACAGGTGTTCTGACTACACCACGTGCACATCCTCGGCCTCTACTCTGGCCTCGGCCTCTACTCTGGCCTCGGCCTCTAGCGGCTCTAGCAGGGGGCTCGGGTGCCTGGTCATCTCCAGTAGCACGTGTCCTCACCATCTATGAGAGAATAGAAGACAGAAGTTTAGAATTTTGGAAGTCAATAATCTCGTACGACGTGTAATCAAATAAAGTGGATTTTTACTAACATTTCAATGGCCTCTCGAAGATAAGTACAGACATCTATGTACCTGTCACGACCCAAAACCCAAACTCGATCGTGGTGGTGCCTCTCGTGAAGACAAGGCCAGCCGACGATTACTCAAATTCAGTTCTAACAGCTTAATAAATCAATAATTCATTTATAATGATAAATAATCTAATCCTTTAGGTAGTCAACAACACAATTCTATAAACATGCGGAATAACAACCCAACTCAGCCCGACATCGGGGTGTCACTTGTCATGAGCATCTATTATAGTATAATTAAAACTACAAGGTCTGAAATATACAAAACAGGATTGATAAACAAAAGGGAGAAAAGCGGTGCTGCGAACGCTAACAGCCGCCTTGCTAAAACTTCGATAACCCTGCCTCCAATCAACAAAAACCCGCTACTGGGTGTATAAATACCTGCATCTGCACACAAGGTGCAGGGAGTAAAGTAAGTACTCCAACTCATTGAGTAATAAGGGTAAATAACAACTGATCAGTAAGAAATCACGTAAAGCAAGCCATCATGCTATACAGGAGCAGTGTAAACCCTTTGAGAAAAATAGTGAAACCGTAAAATCTTTAGAAATATCTTGGCTCAGTTTAAAACCTCTTTAGAAAAAGTCTTTTTCCAACAGTTAAGCAAATGAAGGCAAAACAAGTAGTGCAAACAAACACAGAAGTCAGCCCCTCGGGCACAAAACTCTGTTAACAGATAACGCCAGAATATCAAGTAATTATTGCAAGAAGTAGCATAAAAGCCAATGAAATAAGAGTGAAGAAATATTATGACAGATAATACAGATAAGAACAAATGCATGAGTGCAATGCAATGCATAGGACGGTACATTCTGGTACCCACTGCGGCGCGCAGCCCGAGCCATCCATTTATTTATCGTCGACAGCGCTCACTGGAGGTGTGTACAGATTCCGTAGGGGCTCCTACATCCCAAGTGCAATATCAATCCATCTCGTGGCATCAATTTATTATTGTTCAGTCATTGTTACCTGACCAAGATGCGTCCTATAGTTCCATTATTACCACTGTCTAAAGTTTGTCCGCTCTGGTCAGTTATTGTTACCTGACCAAGACGTGTCCTACAGTGCCATTGTTACCGCTATCTAAAGTTTATCCGCTCTGGTCAGTCATTGTTACCTAACTAAGACGGTACTCATGCTCACTCCTACGGCGTGCAGCCCGATCCATAAGTATCCTCACAATACAGGCCCACACAATACATAAGCCACTCAGGCAACATTAAAGCATGATGCTCAGCCCCAAAATAATTTATGAAAATATCATTTTGAGTGTTTAAGGCGTAATAACTTGGCTGAGCTTTTAAAACAGTGGAAAATACATGACTGAGTTCGAATATATAATTAAATCAGTGAGGAATTAGCGGCAAAAATCCCCGAAGGGTTCAAATAATTGGCACGAAGTACAAATATCGCAATCAACCCAAATTATGATGATAACAAGTAGTTTCAGTCAGATACGTAGTAATTTCATCAATCCGGATGGACCAAGTCACAATCCCCAACGGTGCTCTACCCCACGCTCGTTATCCAAGGGTGCAAGTCACATTAATACAGCACTATGGTGTGCAAATCCGGGGTTTCAAACCCTCAGAATGTCATTTACAAACATTACTCACCTCGAATCGGCTATTTCTTTAACTCGCGATGCCTTTACCCCTCAAACCAGCCTCCACGTGCATTGAATCTATCCAACATTAGAGCGAATACATCACAATATGCCATTGGGACAACACCCTATCGAAAACAATCGAAAAATAGTTAAAATCTCAAAATTAGCAAAACCCGAGCCCCGGTATCACTTCTCGAAAAATAAGAAAATTAACATCATCGAATTCCTCATCTCGCCACGAGTCTAACCATACCAAAATTATCCAATTCCCATAACATTTCGACCCCCAAATTCGTGTTTCTATCCAAGAAGGTTTTCTAACCTTTTCTATCCAAATTCACGGATTGTACGCCAAAACCAGTAATAGATTCAAGTTATACAACCAAAATCGAGTAAAGAACACTTACCCCATTGTTCTCTCCAAGAATCTGTCGAAAAATCGCCTTATCCGAGCTCCAAATCGTTAAAAATGGAAAATGGGAACGAAGTCCAATTTTTAGAACTTAACATTCTGCCCAACACTTTTCTTCTTCGCGTTTGCGTCTGTAGCTCGGGTTCGCGAAGCCCATTTTCCCTGACCCTTCACGTTCGCGTTCCAGGCTTCGCGTTTGCGAAGGCCAATTACCAGTCCTTTCGCGTGGCAAGCCTCGCATTCGCTTAGGCCAAATGACCCAGGACCAGTTTTCCTTCTACGCGTTCACGACTATTCCCCTGCGTTCGTGTAGCACCTTGACCTACCCCTTCGCATTCGCGAAGGCCAAAATCATAGCCTCCCATTTTTCCTCTTCGCGTTTGCGAGACTCCAGTCGCGTTCGCGAAGAAGGAAACCAGATACCAGCAACCAACAGTTCAAAAAGTTCCAAAAATGATCCGTTGGGCATTCGAAACACACCCGAGGCCCCCAAGACCTCAACCAAAAGCACCAACATGTCCTAAGACCTCATTCAAACTTGTTCCGATCATCAAAACACCTCAAACAACACCAAAAACATCAAATTACATCGAATTCAAGCCTAAGTTCTTCTAAAACTTCCAAAATACGCATTCGATCAAAAACCCAACCTACCCACGTCCGAATGACCTGAAATTTTGCACACACATCCCAAATCACCTAACGAAGCTACAACAACTCTCAGAATTCCATTCCGACTCTCGGATCAAAATCTCACCTAACAATCGAAAATTGCCAAAATACTAACTTCGCCAATTCAAGCCTAATTCTACACCGGACCTCAAAAATCACTTCCGGTCACACTCCTAAGTCACAAATCATCCCTTGAAGCTAACCAAATCATCGGAATTCACATCCGAGCCCTCTAAATTATAAGTCAATGTTCCGTTGACTTTTCCAACAAAATGCTTTTTAAAAGAGACTAAGTGTCTAACGTCCAGTTGACTTTTCCAACATAATGCTTTTTAAAAGAGACTAAGTGTCTCATTTCTTATTAGAACCACTTCAAATCAACTCGATTACACAAGATATGGATCATGAAGCATAAGGAAGCTGAAAATGGGGAAATCGGAGTGGTAACTCAAGAGACGACGGGTCGGGTCGTCACATCCTCCCCAACTTAAACAAACACTTGTCCTCTAGCATACTCAAAGTTGTTCTAAAAGCCAACCAATCGCCGGATAACCTTACCATGCATATACCCGGGGGTGATCCCACGTTACTGTATCTCATATAGGCCCGACAACACATTGTAACAGAAATTTTGCAATCCAATCTAGCCCATAAGCCATAGGACCACATTTCCACTTTTTGAAATCTTTCATATGATCAGAATCCCACATTTATACTGTGAATAAGCCCGAACAAGCTGTAATAACCCATAATTGCAACCTCAGGTGCAATTACATAACATAACACATGAATCAAATGCTCGCAGTGATAACCCCTATTAACAACATCTGCACACAAAGCCTGAATACCGGTAGAAAACCTCTTAACAACTAAAGTTTCTTTCCAATACTTTTACATATACTGCAACTGATAACTAAAACATGCAGTAATCCATCACCCTTTCTCAGATCAACTATTCATGGAACCACATCTCCTTTGGCAAATACTACGTCAAATTTCTGAGTCGAAGCTCGATATTAACCTTCCAACACACCAAAATCGAATATGATCGTACTAATTAAGGATCCCAGCGATCTCAGCTAATTAACACACTACTGTGGTGATATTATACATTAATACAGGACTAAGCCACAACTCGCACAATACGCGCACTAATAAGCAACAGTCCGAACATACTCAATACATGAAAATGACTCAAATGAAAGAGCTGTACTTCAAGCTCTCCAGTACCACCATAACATAAGACGGAGAACCCGTCTCCCATCATAGAGACAGAACACACGGATCTAACTCGTAATATCATACATCCGCATAACTTTGCCCCAATATGTGACCTCATCCAGTACGAACTGTTTAGTCAATAAGCCACCCGGTACATAATCAAAAGTCTCATATGATGCCACAAAGTGCCGATAGGCTACTGATTAAAATGCGGTACAAAAAGGAAGACGAACTCTGGAAGGAACTGCCTAAATCACGCACTAATACGTGCTTTCCTTAGAAAAAATAGGTAGCAAGGCATACAAAAATAGCATATAGGAAACTATGCTTAATGTCACACTGTTGCGGCACGCAACCCGATCCAAATAACACACTCATGGCGGCGTGCCACCCGATCCACACATAACACTCACCTAAAGAGGTGTACATCGAGCTAAATTGCTCATTAATATAAAATACCGAATTTCGGTCACAAGCACGCTAAGTGCATAATACCGTCCCTGAGGGGAAATATAGCGCTATAGGCTACCAAAACTCAAGCTCAACTGAGGTGCGATATACAATCTGAATATCGAGAGCCATTTTGCTCATATCCATCATTTCTACCTGGATCCTCAACACATAAGCATTTTCTCAAACCATCTCACAACTCACACGGCGCAGTGTATCACTACATAAAATATATGACAACGAAATAACACCCTGACTCCTCCTCCATAAGGAGCGCATCACTGAACTGAACCCGTTTGGCCTGACATAGAGCCCATATCCACATTTGAATCCATCCACCGACCTCAAGCCGATTCTAGTAACACTGAACTAGGTTAATTACCTTTCAAAGGTCCCTAACAACTCATATTCCGCTCGTAACACATAAGAAAACCCATCAAAGTCGGAGAAATCGTCTGTAGTCCACAACTCAATAGACTGAGTGCCCTCCGGGCATATTTTATCAATTCAACGATATTATCACAACCTTCATACTTGGTTCAAGTCTTCAATAAATCAAGTGACTATCTGTCATACTTACACAATCTTCCTATGGGACACCCTCCCACAACCTACCATTACGAATAACTTGGTCGTACCTCCAAACCACCGACCGCACTGATGCTGGAAAGAGATCAAGAATCATTAACCAGGGTGCAGAGCCTTCTCGCAAAACACCATTCTCAGGTGACGCTGAAGACAATACCGATTTACCTTAAACATCAAGACTTCTTCCCTGCTTTTCTGAGCTAGTGACATCCTTGTCCGTACCGAGTTGTTACTCCTATCTTCACTTCAAAATCCATACCACTCATTGCACCCAACATGCCAACATACGATAGAACACGTTCTTCATCACAGCTTCGGAACCATTATTATATTAACATTTCATTATATAAAACTTTCCACTTAACTCACTTCAAGAGAACCATAGCAACACACATGTGAATTTTCATAACCGTAGAATATTCAAATCTCTAAGTAGTGGTCCAACCCACCATAAACCTTTCAGGATCCGCCTACATGTAACAGGACCATAACAATGGAATACTCTTGACTAACGTCAATTATGACGGACGACATGCCTCACCTGTACCGCCACAAATCACACGCATAACTTGATCCTGCTGAAAGAATTGATCTCTACCACCAATATGCCAACAGATATATGGCTAACCAATCCATCTTCTTTCGGTTTACCCTGATTGCCCTAGGAATAATAGTAATTGCATTCAACATATAACACCATCCATCCGCACTCATCCCGAGTGACTTTGAATCATGAGACCATGCTGTGTCACATCCACCGAACCATTTCATAGCTTCCAGCTGCTACATCGTAAGTCAAAACATCATAGAACATTCTACGAATTCCAAACCATTGTCTGCACCTTCCTGACGGTGCTATATAGAAGCCCATAATTGATATAGAAAATTACCCATCTTGACCTCTCCCAATAGAGATTCAGTTCTAATCACATATACAAATTCAATATACCTAATTGTCACATGCAGAATCTCGAACCCTTTAGTACTATTCTCGAGAGTCATTTACTCTGTTTGACTACATTTAGCCTGATCCAATGAATAGAACCACCAGTAACTAACTGCAATTTAACCCGATCAACAGAACTGAACAACCAGTGGCTCATTGGCACTTCTGACACTACATCATATAGTCTTAACTTAGTCAAAAATTTTCCTTTACTCGAGCCATCCTCGGGCTCAATCTCTGCAACCCAGAACTGATTCAATAGCACGCCTCAAACCGAAACCAACATAGAACATAGTCGTGCAATCAGCTAATCAATAGCAACTCCCCAACATGGCTCAAAGCCATATATCAAAACACATACCATAACTCATAATGCATATACTTTATTTTTTATATAATACTAAAGTGAGATTAACTAAATCCTTCATAAGCTCGTGGAACACAAACTATCTGGTACTTCAGATCTTCTGCAAATCTCCTATTCACTCTTGTACTAGGTAAATCCACTCTCTTGAGCGATCCTAAATTTAAATTTCAACATATTTATCTCACTTGTAAATGGGATCTTCTAACGTACAACATAAAGATCACACCACCTTAGAACACTCCGCAGGAGATAACCCACCTGCTTTACCTCCAATTAGTATTTTTGCATACCCTCCACTGTCATACACATTACACAATCACTGAATCTTCCTAAGTCTAAACTCATACTGTAACATGAAATTTACTTTACTCCCAACTAGTAGTCTTGAAAAGATTCTTCACACACCCATAACTCGAGGCTACACACCCAACCACAATGGAGTTCATACACTTAATAGTTCATTTATCATCTAGCAGACATTCCTCATCACTTCCAAGTCATATAGATACCTCTCGCAGTACTAACATACTTATCACCTAGCTACCCAACCATCATTCTCGCTAATAGGGACAATACCGAACATATAAGTTCAAAAACACAACTCATGTGATCAACACCTTGGTGCTCAAGCCATAGGCAAAAATCCGGCCTCAAGTCCTCAAGACTAGCCTAATATCAACTCACAGAGATCACATCTCACCCCTCGATTAGGGAATCACAAGATATCAAAGCACATCCGATATTAATCGCTCATGCGCACATACAAACGCATGGAAGGAATTTCAAGAGTTTCTTTTCAAGCTGAATCAAGGACGCACGATAAGAATTCAAGAATGTGAAGTTTTCCTAAAGGTTCTGCAGCCTCCTGAGGGTAAATACAGATGTCTCCGTACCGATCTCTAAGACTCTACTAAACCTGCTCATGACTCGTGAGACCTAGTAACCTAGGCTCTGATACCAACTTGTCATGACCCAAAACCCAAACCCGGTCGTGATGGCGCCTTTCTTGAAGACAAGGCCAGCGGACGATTACTCAAATTCAGTTCTAACAGCTTAATAAATCAATAAGTAATTTATAAGGATGAATATTCCAATCCTTTAGGTAGTCAACAATACAATTCTATAAACATGCGGAATAACAACCCAACTCAGCCCGACATCGGGGTGTCATTAGTCATGAGAATCTATTAGAGTATAAATACAACTACAAGGTCTGAAATATACAAAATAGGACTGATAAACAAAAGGGAGAAAATCGGTGTTGCGAACACTGACAGCCGCCTTGCTAAAACTCCGATAACCCTATCTCCAATCAACCAAAACCCGCTACCGGGTGTATAAATACCTGCATCTGCACACAAGGTGCAAGGAGTAAAGTGAGTACTCCAACTCAGTGAGTAATAAGGGCAAATAAAAACTGAGCAGTAAGAAATCATGTAAAGCAAACCATCATACTATATAGGAGCAGAGTAAACCCTTTGAGAAAAACTGTGAAACCGTGAAATCTTTAGAAATATCTTGGCTCAGTTTAAAACCACTTTTGAAAATGTATTTTTCCAACAGTTAAGCAAATGAATGCAAAACAAGTAGTGCAAAAAAGCCCCTCAGGCCCAACACTCCATTAACAGATAATGCCAGGATATCAGGTAATTATTGCAAGAAGTAGCATAAAAGCCAATGAAATAAGAGTGCAGAAATATTATGACAGATAATATAGATAAGAACAAATGCATGAGTGCAATGCAATGCATATGACGGTACACTCTGGTACCCACTGCGGCACGCAGCTCGAGCCATCCATTTATTTATCGTCGACGTTGCTCATTGGGGGTGTGTAAAAACTTCTGACGGGCTCCTACAGCCCAAGCGGAATATCAAGCCATCTCGTGGCATAAATTTATTCCTGGTCAATCATTGTTACCTGACCAAGATGCGTCCTATAGTGCCGTTGTTACCACCGTCTAAAGTTTGTCCGCTCTGGTCAGTCATTGTTACCTAACCAAGGCGTGTCCTACAGTACCATTTTTACCACTATCTAAAGTTTGTCCGCTCTGGTCATTCATTGCTACCTGACCAAGATGGTACCCACGCTCACTGCTGCGGCGCGCAGCCCGATCCATAAGTATCCTCACAATACAGGCCTTCGCCCTTACTCAGTCAACATAATCACATAAGCCACTCGGGCAATAATAAAGCATGATGCTCAGCACCAAAATAATTTATGAAAATATCATTTCGAGTGTTTAAGGCATAATAACTTGGCTGAGTTTTTAAAACAGTGAAAAATACATGACTGAGTTCGAATATATAATTAAATTAGTGAGGATTTATCGACAACAATCCCCGAAGTGTTCAAATAATTGGCACGAAGCCCAAATATGGCAATCAGCCCAAATTATGATGATAACATGTAGTTTCAGTCAGATACGCAGTAATTTCATCAATCGGGATGGACCAAGTCACAATCCCCAACGGTGCTCTACCCCATGCATGCTATCCGGCGTGCAAGTCACCTCAATACAGCACTATGGTGTGCAAATCCGGGGTTTCAAACTCTCAGGATGTTATTTACAAATATTACTCACCTCGAACCGACTATTTCTTTAACTCGCGATGCCTTTGCCCCTCAAACCGTTCTCCACGCGCGTCGAATCTATCCAACATCAGAGCGAATACATCACAATATGCCATTGGGACAACATCCAATCAAAAACAATAAAAAAATAGTAAAAATCTCGAAATTAGCAAAACCTGAGCCCCGGGTCCACATCTAGGAAAATTAGAAAATTAACATCATCTGATTCCTCATCTCGCCACGAGTCTAACCATACAAAAATTATACAATTCCCATAACATTTCGACCCTCAAATCCGTGTTTCTATCCAAGAGGGTTTTCTAACCTTTTCTATAAGAATTCACGGATTATACGCCAAAACTAGTAATAGATTCAAGTTATAAAATGAAAATTGAGTTAAGAACACTTACCCCGTTGTTCTCTCCAAGAATCTATCGAAAAATCGCCTTATCCGAGCTCCAAATTGCTAAAAATGGAAAATGGGAACGAAGTCCCATTTGCAGAACTTAACATTCTGCCCAGCACTTTTCTTCTTCGCGTTCGCGTGCCGTAGCTCGCGTCCGCGAAGTCCATTTTCCTGGACCCTTCGCTTTCGCGTTCAAGGCTTCGCATTCGCGAAGGCCAATTACCAAGCCCTTCGCGTTCGCATGGCAAGCCTCGCGTTCGCGTAGGCCAAATGACCCAGGCCCAATTTTCCTTCTACGCGTTCGCGACTATTCCCCCACGTTCGCGTAGCACCTTGACCCACCCCTTTCTCGTTCGCGACTCCCCCTTTGCATTCGTGAAGGCTAAAATCATAGCCTCCCATTTTTCCTCTTCACGTTTGTGAGACTCCAGTCGTGTTCCCGAAGAAGGAAACCAGATACCAGCAACCAACAGTTCAAAAAGTTTCGAAAATGACCCGTTGGGCATTCGAAACACACCCGAGGCCCCCGAGACCTCAACCAAAAACACCAACATGTCCTAAAACCTCATTCAAACTTGTTCCAATCATCAAAACACCTGAAACAACACCAAAACCCTCAAATTACATTGAATTCAAGCCTAAGTTCTTCTAAAACTTCCAAAATACGCATTCGATCAAAAACCCAACCAAACCACGTCCGAATGACCTAAAATTTTGCATACACATCCCAAATCACCTAACGAAGCTACAACAACTCTCAGACCATTCCAACTCTCAGATCGAAATCTCACCTAACAGCCGGAAATCGCCAAAATACTAACTTCGCCAATTCAAGCCTAATTCTACACTGGACCTCAAAAATCACTTCCAGTCACACTCCTAAATCAAAAATCATCCCCCGAAGCTAACCGAATCATCGGAATTCACATCTGAGCCCTCTAACTGATAAGTCATCGTTCGGTTGACTTTTCCAACTTAAGGCTTCTTAAAAGAGACTAAGTGTCTTATTTCGTATTAAAACCACTTCAAATCAACTCGATTACACAAGATATAGATAATGAAGCATAGGAAGATGAAAATGGGGAAATTAGAGCGGTAACTCAAGAGACGACGGGTCGGGTCATCACAGTACTAATCCGCGAGACTCTAATAAACCAGCTTGTGACTCACGACTCCTATCAATCTAGAGCTCTAATACCGACTTGTCACGACCCAATTCCTCCCTACATGAACTGTCATGATGGTACCTAGTCTCTACGACTAGGAAAGCCTAACATATTACAGAAATGAAAACAAAAAAAAAAGAATATTAACTGTTGGCAACACAACTATCCATTAAGAAACTAAATGTCACTCAGCATATATAGTCAACACCTTAGAAAAAGTACCGAACAATGCCCGAAACCCCGAAACTCGTAAAGTCACAAGGTACTAAAATTTTCTAATTGTTTTATACATCATCTCTACAGAAAGAAAGAGAAATGAATATAAGGGGATAGATGAAACTCCGAGGATCTGCGGGCGCGGGCAGTTGTACCTTGAAGTCTCCAACAGGCAGCAGTGACTGCAACTAGGGATGAGGCTGGTACGATGAACCTAGATCGACACACAAAACACATGTGCAAGAAAGGGCACGAGTACACTACAGCGGTACCTAGTAAGTGCCAAGCCTAACTTCGGAGTAATGACGAGATTAGGTCAGGGCCCTACTGGTTTATATATATAATAAGATAAAACAATAAGAAATATTATAGTAAAGATAAATACTAGCAGTCAACAAATATGAAATCACAGAGAAACAACTCAGTACATAGATATAGCATCAGGGGATCTCCCGGGATACCATCCCGTAGTCCAAAACGTAATTGTACTGAGTATCTCCTAGGATACCGTCCCATAGTCCCAAATGTAAATGTGCATGGGGGTATCTCGGAATACCGTTCCATAGTCCCAAAGTAAATACATCCAATACAGGAGATCTCCCGTGATACCGTCCAGTAGTCCTAATTATAAATATGCTGGGGGATCTATCGGAATACCGTTCCGTAGTCCCAAAGTAAACATATAGCACAATCAATATAAATAACAGTTTCAATAAGAATTTCTAAAATTTAAATTAATTTCATATCAAAGAAGACAGGCAAACCTTACTCTAAACATGTTGCACAAAGTCTATCTAGGCGGGTAAGGCAGTTAAGACAGTTAAGGCACGTAAGCGTTCTTTCCTAAGCTAAACAGGATGGCTATATATACTAGTACTGCTAAATTAAAGGAAAACATAGATTTTCATGCCCACGTCTCAGAATCGTGTAAAATCCACAAATTATGAACACCCACTCAATCACAAGTTCACTCATAGAAAAATTATCCAAAATCGATGCCTAATTCCCACTCAAACCTCAGATTTTCGATTAGGGTACTTTTCCCCCATTTTCTGAACTTCCACCCTCAAATTCCTTGATTAGATGAAGAATACAACAATAGATTAATGTAATATGATCATAATTGAGTTAAGATTAGTTACTCAATTGCTCTCCTTCAAAATCCCTCGAAAAGAACTTCAACTTGAATTTTGCGTTATGAAATTTCAAACCCTCGAAATCCCCTTTTCTTCCCAGCGATTTTCGCTTTTGCACTCATAGCACTGCATCTGCGGTCCCGCTCCTACGAAAAAATTATCGCAGGTGTGAAAGCCACTTAACTGCGTAAGGCCGCATCTCGAGGAACTGGGCCACATTTGCGAGCCCGCTTCTGCGGTCTCCTAGCCGCACCTGCGGTCTTAGCTGCCAAGGTCAATATACACTTCTACGGCTCTGCACCTGTAGTCCAATATTTGCAGGTGCAAAAACAACAGGTGCAGTAAACTTTAGCAAAGGCATAGTCCCAAACCTATCCGTTAAACATCCGAAATTCACCTGAGGCCCCCGGGACCTATTCCAAACGTACCAACCAATCCTAAAACATCATACGAACTTAGTTAAGCCTTCAAATCACATCAAACAATGCTAAAATCAGGAATCAGCCTCTAATATAAACTTAATAAACTTATAATTTTAAAATTCTACAATCGATGCCAAACCCGAACAAACCAAGTCCCATTGAACCTAAATTTTTCACACAAGTCATATTCAACACTATGGACCTACTCCAACTCCCGAAATCGAATTCCGATCCCGATATCAAAAAATCCACTATTGGCCCGAAACTCAAAAAATTTGACGTTCGCCATTTCAAGCCTAATGAGCTACATACCTCAAAAATACAATTCGGACATGCCCCTAATTCAAAAATCATCCAATGGAGCTAATGGAATCGATGGATTCCATTCTGTAGACGTCTTCACACTATTCCGACTATGGTCCAAACTCTAAAACACTCCAAAACTCACAATGAATCATGTCGGCAAATCACAATAGCAGAAAAAGACATGGGGGAAGCAGTTAAGAGGGGGTCGGGGCATTAATTCTCAAAATAATCGAT